>JAFEUB010001381.1:505000-507500 GCA_024529925.1 Ophthalmolycus amberensis | reverse complement strand
CTGCTGGAACGTTTCCCGCTGTTGTTCTCAGCAGGCTTCTGATCAATCGATCGATCTGTTGATCGATTATTGAACCAGATTCTTCTCTATGATCTATAATCTCTGCTCTCAGGCAGCTGTTCGGTGTGAACTCGCCCGAGGTGGTCCAGATCTTTGAGGCAGTCCAGATGTTTGAGGCGTTCCAGGTGTTTGAGGCGTTCCAGATGTTTGAGGCGTTCCAGGTTTTTGAAGGGTTCCAGATGTGTGAGGCGGTCCAGGTGTTTGAGGCGTTCCAGGTGTTTGAGGCGTTCCAGATGTGTGAGGCGTTCCAGGTGTTTGAGGCGCTCCAGGTGTTTGAGGAGTTGCAGGTGTTTGAGGCGTTGCAGGTGTTTGAGGCGGTCCAGGTGTTTGAGGCGGTCCAGGTGTTTGAGGCGGTCCAGGTGTTTGAGGCGCTCCAGGTGTTTGAGGCGTTCCTGGTGTTTGAGGCGTTGCAGGTGTTTGAGGCGGTCCAGATGTTTGAGGCGTTGCAGGTGTTTGAGGCGGTCCAGGTGTTTGAGGCGTTGCAGGTGTTTGAGGCGGTCCAGATGTTTGAGGCGTTGCAGGTGTTTGAGGCGGTCCAGATGTTTGAGGCGTTGCAGGTGTTTGAGGTGGTCCAGATGTTTGAGGTGGTCCAGGTGTTTGAGGCGTTCCAGATGTGTGAGGCGTTCCAGATGTTTGAGGCGTTCCAGATGTTTGAGGCATCGTGACGCTCAGAGCTAATAAAACAGATGTTCCACCTGTCGACTGACTGCACAGCAAAGAACCGTAAATCCGCCTGAAGAAAACGTTCATGTCACGTGAGAAGTCACACGATCAAGACGTGTCGATCACAAGAGAGCTCTGAAACGAAGTCGGACCTGTGTTGGAGTGAAACAGGCAACATCTGTCTGTATACACAGGCGAGTCTCACTTCGGTTCACCGCATTCCTAATAAATAATAAGAAATAAAAACATTTTGTATTAAAAGACTGAAGGAGCTGAACAGAGACTTTCCGCTACAGCTGCAACTAATGATTATTTTCATGGTTGATTAACCTCTTTATTATTTTTACGATTAATCAATTAATTGTTGATGTTTATAAAAGATTCCCATCATAACTTCCCAGAGTCCACGGGGACGTTTTCAAATAGTTTGTTATGTCCGACCAACAGTCCAAAATACAAAAATATTAAATTTATAATGATATTTTAAGAAGCTGGAACCAGAGAATGTTTCGTATTTAATCACTTCTTGATTCATTTTAATCAAGAATGAACCTTAAAACACGTCTAACTGCTGTTTTTCACATTTTAATCACTTATTAAAAAGTCATTACTTTCCAAAAAGAGTAGCAAACTATTTAATACTCATTACAAATAGACGAAACAATATTTTAAGCTCAGTGCGCCTCATTAAAAATGGAATATTTTACTTGTTAAATACTTGTCTGATTGGCTGCAACTAACTAAATCGTTTTTACAATCGATTAATGTGACAGATCTTGATTAAGTGAATCATCTGTTTGTCGATAAAATCTCATAAATTAATGAAAAATGTGAAGTTTTTCAGATGTTTTGTCCGACCAACAGAACAAAACCCAAAAACATTCAGTTTAATAACATTCATGACAAAGAGAATCAGCAAAAATTAGATGATCAATGTTAACTTTACATTTGAGTGGGATCAGATTTTGAGGACGAGAAATGATCTGTGAGTTACATTTTCTATTGATTATCGATTAGATTGAAGTTGAACGTTCTCATTTAGCTCAGCTTGTAACAGTAACAAGGAGATGAATTAATCTTCTGTAACACTGAAAGCAACACGAGGCCTCTTATAGCTGTGCTACATTCAGGGCCTCACTGTTAATTAAGCACTCTGAGCATGACTGTGCTCTTTTAACACCGATGAGAATGAAGCTGTTGGTGGATTAAAAGCGTCTCGGGTGGAAAACCGATCATCTGACGGCCAACGGAAGCTGCTGCTGGAACAAAGCTGCAACGACTCTGTTTGCGTGTGTGTGTGTGTGTGTGTGTGTGTGTGTGTGTGTGTGTGTGTGTCAGAGGAAGGGTGGGGGGTCTTTGTGACAGGTGGGAGGGGTCACATCTGTTTCCTGTTCCACAACAGAGAGCAGTAAACTCAGCTCTGTGCTGCAAAAAATATCCACTTGTCGACTTGTCGAATCTGTCGATTTGAGTCAGACAGGAAAACTCTCCCTGGTGGAAGATCTATTCAGGACTCTGATGTCACTTCCTGCTTCTGTTCTCTCTGGGTCTCATTAATGAGCTCCATTCGACGAGGAAAGGTCGAAAGCTCTGGAAAAAAGCTAGCAAGCGAACATTGAGTTTAGAATAGTTCGTCACAGATGAGTCAATGTTTCTTTCATGGTTTTCAACGAGCCAACGAGAACCAACCAGGGCTGACAAAAGAGAGAAAGAATAAAGGAGGGAAGGCGGGAAGGAAGCGAGGGAACGAGGGAATGTGTAAGATCAGTATTCGACG
>JAFEUB010001381.1:480000-497500 GCA_024529925.1 Ophthalmolycus amberensis | reverse complement strand
TGTCTCATACGACACTAGAATACATGTTGTTGACTTTGGGACTGTTGGTAGCAGTGTTTCCACCAGGAAACTATGGGGGGGGGGGGGGGGGGGGGGTCAAGGGTCACGCTGAAGAAAATGGTTTTTAAATGCATCAATCTGCAGTTTGAAAGCAAACTTAAGAGGCGAGATCTGTGAAGAACGTTGTGCTCTTGTAAACAGTTCAGTGCTCTTGTTGTGTACTTGTACATGTACTGAAGTACAGTGTTGAGGTACTTTACTGGAGCATTTTAATTGATGTAACTTTATACTTCTACTACCTCTCAGAGGGAAAGATTGTACTTTTACTTCCTTACTTTGCAGCATCCAGATTCCTAATACAAAATATAATACTAATAAACTATGATGTATTATTATGTAGTATATTGCCTAATTATGAAGTATATTAAGTAGTTAAAATTCCTCACCTTTACCAACTGCAACATGAAAGTGATGAACACATTAATAATTACAGTTCAGTGATCGAGGCCTAAATACACTCTGCATAATGAGAATACTTTTAGTTTTGGTACTTAAAGTATATTTAGTACTTTTATACTTTCCCTTAACTAACAGAAGCACACATTTTAATGTAAATGACATTTTGTGTTACATTACAATGCAAAAAAAGGCAAGAAGTCACGACGACGTGTGAATGAGCGTTGCAGAGATGACTGCATGTTAACATCCGCAGCCTGAACTTCTGCTTTGTTTTGCTTTCTGCTCCAGTTGAGCTCAGACAACGTTCTCTGCTTCTACACGTTCCTGGAAAGTTGCCCAGATGCAAACTCTCCTCGTGATGTTCCCAAAACTTCCTCAGGGAAATATTCCAGGACTCCCAGGCTGGCTGGAAGCCGCCCCTCAGAAACACCTCCGCGCTGAAGGTGCGATGGTGAAAACACGGAGGTATTTCTCACTGAACTTTCCCCGGTTTAGTCACGGTTGGACGGCGGTCACCAGGAATGTGTTGGCGACAGCCCGGATCACATTACTGACACCCGAGGAGGCCGCACAGCAGCGGGTCGGCTCGCTGTCACGTGTCGGCTAATGAAAGCACCGACAGCACCGGAGCCGGAGAGAGGAAACGTTCACGAAGTCTAACCTGAGCTCCCGTTGAGTTTACATGACTGATCCTTCAACACAAGCACAACGTCCAAGTCACGTGACGTATCGTGATGCTTTCAGGTCCAGAATCACAGAAAAAAGGTCCAAAAAAAGGCTCCAGCTGCTGTGGAAGTTCATCACAGTTCAGAAAAAAAAAAAAAAAAGTTTAGTTTAAAAAAACAAGACATGGATTTACACTGTGGAATAACCTGAAACATCTGGCCCAGTGCCAGCACCCACCACTGGATCCAATGTTCTCTTGAGAAATACAAACATCGGTAATTAACGTGGCGGTTTATGTGACAGTTGGGACATTTCTTTCATTCCACATGTTTTAAACATGGCAGTCGGGTTTGGCGCTCGGCCCAAACGGTTGGAAATCTTCTTCGAGCGGTGGAGGAGCCGCGCTGAGATACTGCTGAGTCGGCTTCTCAAGAAGCTTATTAGTGAAACAGATAACTGAGGCTGTTTGTGTGAACACTGCAAAGACTGCCAGTATTTGTGGCAACAGTGAGGCTCAGTGGTGCTTAACTGCAGCTCAGAGGAAGAAGAGATATCATCGGCTTTTTATGGGATTTGTTGACAATAAAGCAAACATAGAATATCACCAAACATGTTGAGATTATAATCTTTACAGCTACTCTCTGTACGATTCCAAGAATTACTCAATTTTGGCAATAAACCAGCTGTATGTCGAAGCTTTGCAGGACTTGAATCATCCTAAATTCCCCCCTCATGTTTACCCGTTCACGTGATATTAATAGCAGCAGAACCTTCTCTGATTTATCACAAAGATGAATCTAATCAGCTGTGAGGTCACAGCACAGTCCACATGAGAAAACAAAGCGCTTTAATCTTTGCTCTTTGAAACCGACCTGTTTGTTGAGCTCAACATGAAAGCACACAGAAGCTCAAACAGCAAATGTTCAGTCTCCAAACTGTGCTTTTCTATTGATATTGACAGTAAAATACCTCATGTAATATTGTATTTTTAGCTTTTGTTGTTTCTTTGCGATTCACTTATTGATGATACCTTTACTGTTTGACTATTGTACTTTTAGTTTCCTTCTTTTGTTTGATGTCTCTTGTTGTTTTGTGCACTCTGCTGCTGTAGTCCTGCACATGTAGCCGCTGTGGGACTAATACAGGACGATCTTATCTTATCTTATCACTTCAGACTTGCATATCCAGAAGCATCCGTTTCCTCAGTGTACTTTTGCCACAGATGTGCCAGACGTTCATTTCTCCGCCGGTCTTATGTTTGCAGACTGACCTGCTGTCAGTCGGCTGGCGGTGGGAAACTCTCTGTGCACCGACGGGCAGCAGCAGCTCAGAGGAGGAAACCACCAGAACACAGTTACTGCAACTTCACCAACTACAAGATCCTTCATGTTATCTGCAGAATCTATGATGGAGAGATAATTGGTTCACCAATGTTTACCGATATCAGGAAACCCTACAACCAGATACAAGTCTCTGAGAAACGAATCTATTCAACAACCTGTTCTCTGTTGACATAGTTACAGTTCTGGACCGTCGCCTACATTCCTGGCCTGACAGTACCTCAAAGTATTTATGATCAGGCGAGCTTGTGATAGAGTTAGTCCGTCCGGCTGCAGTCAAACACATCAGGAAGTCAGTAAAACAGAAGAGCTGCAGGTGAAACTCCAGCTGCCTCATAAACACTCCAGCTGATCATTAATCATTTGTCAGAAAGCTCAAAACAGACGTCTCGCCTCCAAAGACACACAACTTATCTGAGGGAGAGACGTTCACCAAACCTCACAGCCCGCATCATCGATGCACCGAATATTAACAACGGATCTCTTTTGGGATGCACGTTCTGCTCTGATTTCTCTTATTTCAGGTTAAAAAGGACGAGAGCTGGTTATCAAAGCCTCACTGTTGAGCCCTTGTTGACTAGAAGAACACTACTAAAATAATATTACTTACCGTTTTTAAATACGTTGGGCAACAAGGTTTAGATTCTTTCAATGTCTTCTTAACCCGACAGACAACTTGAGGATAATTAATATCGATTAAACCGTTTGAACTATAAGATATTTAAGAGAAACAACAATCACCGCCGTAGCTACAAAAGAGCCAAACTGCACAATAACACTCTGCATTGTGAAAGTGACCCGGCTGAACCCTAAATCTCCTGTTGATTACACACACACACACACACACACACACACACACACACACACACACACACACACACACACACACACACACTATTCAACAGGAAAAAGGATTTCCTTGAGCAGACTTGTGCTCAGAAGTCTTATGAAATCAAACAAACAGGAATAGTGGGAGTTGACCGTGTGCTGAGCTGAGCTCCCACTTTAACCAGTAACAGCCCGACGCTGGTGCAGATCCACACTGACTGTATGGAAACGGATGTCTAACTGGTTAACCCGAGGTAGAGGAGGGGCTCAACGATTCATTAATCCATAATCGCATAATAATTATCAATACCTTCCTCGCTGCTGGTTTATGGCCATTTATTCCACTGGCCTGTTGGTGGCGCTAACACGCACAGAAGTGTAGCAATGCGCCAACAAAAGGAAGAGAACTAGAACCACGGGCTGAGAAACATCGCACGATTCAAAACATAATTAATATCTACTTTGTAAATGTGTTGTGAGGAAGAACGTGGACCGTAAACTTGAGTTTTGCTGACATTTAGTAAGCGGATTGGACATTGTTTAGCATGCTAACGTTAGCATGTTGCGTCATTCGTTTCAGAGGTAGCATGTCGTGAACTGAAGGGTTGGAGAAGTAGAAATGTTGACTTGATGGCATTTTAAATCCAAGACCAAGTCCATTAAGTTGCTGCTGGTGAAAACACAACATTTACTGATTTTGCTGCTTCAAAATAAAGGTTTTTTTCGAGGCTTTTCGTCAATAAAACACGTCTACTAAAACCGCAGGGAGGAAGAAGAAAAAGCAGAAATAATGGGGGACTTTTATTGTGAAGGATTTATAGGAAATTAAATGTGTTTATCCACCGTTTTACAGCTGACGAGACGGTCACATTTGAAGCGTTAAGTGTGGACACAGTTGAGTTCTGGTGCATCCGATTCACAAAAGACAAGAGAACCACGACCGTAAACGTTCATCCTCTGGGGATCATGAACGTCGGTCCAAAAGCTATGAAATGAGGGACTTTCTTAGTGGGAACACATCCTGCTGCTGTACGTTACATCGCGACAGACCAGTCCAGCATCGCTACAGACCAGTCCAGCATCGCTACAGACCAGTCCAACATCGCTACAGACCAGTCCAACATCGCTACAGACCAGTCCAGCATCGCTACAGACCAGTCCAACATCGCTACAGACCAGTCCAGCATCGCTACAGACCAGTCCAGCATCGCTACAGACCAGTCCAACATCGCTACAGACCAGTCCAGCATCGCTACAGACCAGTCCAGCATCGCTACAGACCAGTCCAGCATCGCTACAGACCAGTCCAACATCGCTACAGACCAGTCCAGCATCGCTACAGACCAGTCCAACATCGCTACAGACCAGTCCAGCATCGCTACAGACCAGTCCAGCATCGCTACAGACCAGTCCAACATCGCTACAGACCAGTCCAACATCGCTACAGACCAGTCCAGCATCGCTACAGACCAGTCCAACATCGCTACAGACCAGTCCAGCATCGCTACAGACCAGTCCAGCATCGCTACAGACCAGTCCAACATCGCTACAGACCAGTCCAACATCGCTACAGACCAGTCCAGCATCGCTACAGACCAGTCCAGCATCGCTACAGACCAGTCCAGCAGGTGTTAATCGTTCAGGTATTCATGACGTTCAGGTGTTTTCGAGCCGTCAGCGCTAACGCAGGCTGAACAAATCTCCCAATGGGCTTTACTGGGTCCCATTAATGAGGCGTCGCATGAATCATGGTGATACTACTGATTACACAGCTCCCACAGAGTCATGTGCGTCTGTCTCACAGCAGCAGGAACACGGGAAGGTTTGTATTTGTTGTTACTGATAAAAGTTTTTTCTCATTTCAATGTAATACATGAGGGAGTCGTTTCTTTTTTACAGTTTAATTACGTCTCATATGTCATTAAAAAGCAGCTCAATCCTCACAATTTATTTGCTGGAACCAAATAACTGTCGTCATGTGTTTGCCTTTGAGCCGTATCACCAGTGCACCGAGTGTTCGGGCTCTACAGGGTCCCGTGTGAGCGCGTCTCCGGGCGACGTCAGCGTTCCTCACAAGTGAAGATAAAGGCAGGAAGAGGCGCTCGGTGGAGGGAACCATGAACGCTTCCTCTGATTCACCCTCAGCGGCAGTGAAGAAAGATTAGAAATGCATCTCCAGAATCCCTCCATCGACATGCACACACATCTACCGGTGGTGGAAGAAGTATTCACATACTTTAATAAAGGGAAAGTACTTGTAAGAGCCAAATATGGTGCTGGAAATATCCAGAAGTGTAACTGTTGTTCTCTGTGTCTACATTTCCAAATGGACTGTTTCTACGTTGATGCACGGCGAAGCTAAAGTAAAAGACTCTCACTCTACGAAGAAGCACGGGTCTGTAAATGTATCTAGTCTGGTCTAGTCTAGTCTATCTAGTCTGGTCTATCTAGTCTGGTCTAGTCTATCTAGTCTGGTATATATAGGCTATGTAGTCTGTCTAGTCGATCTAGTCTGGTCTAGTCGATCTAGTCTGGTCTATCTAGTCTGGTCTAGTCTGGTCTAGTCTAGTCTGGTCTATATAGTCTGGTCTAGTCTGGTCTAGTCTAGTCTGGTCTATCTAGTCTGGATCTAGTCTGGTCTAGTCTAGTCTGGTCTAGTCTGGTCTAGTCTAGTCTAGGTCTGGTCTAGTCTGATCTAGTCTGGTCTAGTCTAGTCTGGTCTAGTCTGGTCTAGTCTAGTCTGGTCTAGTCTAGTCTAGTCTGGTCTATCTAGTCTGGTCTAGTCTGGTCTAGTCTATCTAGTCTGGTCTATCTAGTCTGGTCTAGTCTGGTCTAGTCTATCTAGTCTGGTCTATCTAGTCTGGTCTAGTCTGGTCTAGTCTGGTCTAGTCTAGTCTGGTCTATCTAGTCTAGTCTGGTCTATCTAGTCTGGTCTGGTCTAGTCTGGTCTAGTCGGTCTAGTCTAGTCGGTCTAGTCCGGTCTAGAATAGTCTGGTCTAGTCTATCTAGTCTGGTCTAGTCTAGTCGGTCTAGTCCGGTCTAGGCTATCTAGTCTGGTCTAGTCTAGTCTGGTCTAGTCTATCTAGTCTGGTCTGGTCTAGTCTAGTCGGTCTAGTCCGGTCTAGGCTATCTAGTCTGGTCTAGTCTAGTCTGGTCTAGTCTGGTCTATCTAGTCTGGTCTAGTCTATCTAGTCTGGTCTAGTCGGTCTAGTCCGGTCTAGAATATCTAGTCTGGTCTAGTCTAGTCTGGTCTATCTAGTCTGGTCTAGTCTATCTAGTCTGGTCTAGTCTATCTAGTCCGGTCTAGTCTAGTCTAGGTCCGAAACCAGCTGGAGGTGTGATCACACCCATTACAATGTTATCAAGACGTTTGTGGTGAAACTAAAACTGTAAAGTTGTTTCTGTTTATGAGTTATGACGGAGGACAGATTATAGATCAGATGCTTCCAGCTGTGTGGCCTCTTTACAGCTCAACAGAGAGATATTGTTGAATAACGGTAATTAACATAGAACTCTCAGACGAGTGCGAGCTTCGGAAGATCTTTGATCAAATTCCTCAAACTAAAAGCACAATAATGCTGAGTTTCATTTGACTAAGACAACATGAAGAGGGAGGAAGAGGAGGGTCAACGAGTCAAAGCACAAGAGAAGAAAATCAGATTGAACTCTTGGAGAAGTGGAAATAAAACAATCCTCTTCTTCTACATTACTGCCTTTTGTTTAAAGACGTGTTTTCAGAGGTTTTAATAGAAAATGACCCCATAAAGATGGTTCAAAGTTCTCAGATTTAGTGGAAATCCAGCAGATGGACCAACGAATAAGAGATTTGTTTTTGGTGTCACAGTTATCGGGCTGGTGGGACTTTTTCTAAATGACTTCAAACACATCTTTGGTGTTTCTGTGCTGTGAATATGAATATAAATCTATATTTATGTTGTGATGTGTGACTGCACCTGCCAACCAGCAGAGAAGAATGTATGTGCATTTGTCTGAACACGCTGAGCTCGCTGCCTGAGATGTGTGTGTGTGTCTGTGTGTGTGTGTGTGTGTGTGTGTGTGTGTACCTCTGAGCTACAGCTGTGTGATGGCTTTGCTCCAGTAACACACACAATTAAAAACAGCCACTCAGAGCTGATCTGAGAGCTGCATAGTGGACCTATTTGTCTTCAGGTGTCAAACTTATTTTAATTAAAGTATCCAAACTATGTAACATGTGCACCGAACGCTGTGTGGGATTCTCTGATCGTATAATACTGGTATTTATTTGAATGAGTTATCCTCTAATTTAAATGAGCACCAGCCTTTGCAATCTTTCAAATGATCACTTAATCGTGCATTGAGTCCCTGCAAGATTCACCAAGCTTAATGTAAGACGTATATATACGGAACACAGATTAAACTGCTGTGATATTCAGGATTATTCCAGGAATGAAGTGTTTAGTGGTCAGCTGGAGCGGCTCGGTGACAGCCGGCCTGTGGGAACTGATCCCAGATCTCTCTCTCGCACGCACGCACGCACGCACGCGCGCACGCGCGCGCGCACACACGCACACACGCACACACGCACACACACACACACACACACCGCCTCTAGCTCGAGGCAGCAATAATTAAGATATTTCTCTCAACACAACAACAGGATCAGAACCAGGGCGATGACAGACACTTTGAAAATGTTCTCACAGATCTGCAGGTTGCGTTCGGATGTTCTTCAGAGTGTCTGCTCGTCACTTTATTGATCTTATGAGTCAAAAGTCATTTTTATCTCAGCGAAGATAGAAAGCGTGAAGTTGTTTACATTTCAGAGATCAGTGGGCATGTTCTATACTTTCCATGGTTTTGGAGAGAACGAGCTTAATTGAGCCTCCAGGTCATGTGACCGACCCCCCGGTGTGTTCATCACTCTTTTCATAGAAGAACAAAGAAAAGGTGTGACGGCCAGATGACCCTCAGTGGAGCGCTGCTACTGTCTGCAACACGCAGCGCTGCCATGTCTACACTAGGCCGTGTGTCGTTGGATGCAGAGTTCTCAAATAGAACCGATCTGCGTCCACGCGGGAGTTTTCAGCATTATTGGAGCATCCACACGGCAGCCTTCAAGGCGGACAGCACGTGACCATTAACGTACACTGGGCATGCGCGTGATGGTGTAAACAGGAAGTGGATTGCTTGCTTAGTTTTAAAAAAATATGACAGAGTAATAAAGTAGTCTTTAACAATGAAAGGTTGTATTTGATACTTAAGATCTTCCTCTATAAACTCAAACAGACACAGTTCGTGGAAAGTTTTAGAAGTTTTATTTTTCAGACGTAGTTACAGCGCTGCAGGTCTGTCTGTCTCTATATCTCTCTCTCTCTCTCTCTCTCTCACACATCAGCTTTACTTTAAAATCAACACTTACACGGAAACGTTTACTCGATTATGGTCCATAAATGTGGTCAACACACGTCGATCACTCGCTTCCATGTGTTGTTGTCGTGGGGGCTGATGAATGTGACGTTAGCTCCGCGATTAGCATTAGCGAATATAATATATCTTCGTACATATTTTCAAAAAGAAATACTTGCAGACTAAGGTCTCTCAAGGCTACCAAACGGAAGAAGTAAAAGGAATCAGCGTCGATCACTCGTCTCACTCGTTTCCTCTGTTTGTAGCTGTAGCTCTGAATAGCATTTATTGCTAACTGTAGCTTCAGCCACCGCTCCGTGGTTGATCGCTGATGGTCAAGCAGCTCGCTCATCGCTCGAAGAACAGCTCGCCTCCTCCGCATGTAGGCATTAGCAGCATTGTAAAATTACGAATTTAACTCCACAATAGCTGCTACTACAGACAACAAAGCAAGCAATCCATGTTGAAATGAATCGCTGCTGGTCGCCCGGCTGTTTTGTTTTCTTCCGGGTACGGGTCACGTGATAGTGAGTGTGACGAATCAGGGACGGAGACGTCATGGCTGGTAATAACCAATCCAGTAGCGAGCACGGGTGTGGGCTCATTTTTTTCTAACAGGCATCCGTATCGACGTCTACACTGAACCAAAACCCCGGGGTTCTCAGATGCCTCCAACCTCGGCGGAGTTTTCAGGTTCCTCCTGAAAGGCTGCTCCAAAACTCCGGGGTGGTGTGGCTGCTCAGTGTAAACGTAGGAAAAGTGGACTAGTGTAGACATGGCATGACATGTGTGTGTGTGTGTCGGTGTGTATGTTTTCATGTGTGTTTGTATGTGTGTGTTGGTCGATGTTGGTACGTGTGTGTGTGTGTCGGTGTGTATGTTTTCATGTGTGTTTGTATGTGTGTGTGTGTGTTGGTATGTGTGTGTGTTGGTGTGTGTGTTTGTATGTGTGTGTTGGTACGTGTGTTTGTGTGTCGGTGTGTATGTTGACGTGTGTGTGTGTGTGTGTTGGTGTGTTTGTGTGTGTCGGTGTGTATGTTGATGTGTGTGTGTGTGCGTGTGTGTGCGTGTGCGTGTGTGTGTGCGCTGTCAGACGATCACTTTCTCTCAACAGTAAACTCGTACAAAGATGGAGTGAAGCCACAAAGAAGAGACTTTTAGATTTGAGGCATTTAGCCTCTAAATACATTTGAAACCGTTCTCTCCGGGTTCGTATCATTTGAACGTTACCCATGATACCCTGCAACATTCAGCTATACTTTTAAACACCTTACTTTGAGTAGAAACATATTTATTTCTCCTCAGTGTAAAAGCCAAACTTGGAGTCAGAAAGAGAAGCAAGAGTTGTTTCTGGCAGCACATGATGCAAAATGTTCCCAATATTTAAGTTATTTATTTCCTATGAACTATTCACACCATTCATTTTTGAAGAATATACGGTTTTCTTTCTGCAGGCTTCACAAAGTAGCTCAGGGAGCCTTCGAGAGCGTTTCATTCATGTTGCAAATGAACTAAACGAATGTAAACTTAAGCTCAGCGCATTACGCTGCCGGAGGATTGTTGCACTTATGTAAAGAATCACAACTAAAGACTGTTGTTTTGTTGCATGTTAAAACATTGCTCATTGTTTTCCAGGACCTTTAAGCTCATTCTGTTAGTTTCCGGTCCAGAATGCATGAACATCCTGCACGTCTTTTTAAAATAAAGCCGTGATTATGAGCTGTTGTTTTATCAAATATTAAAAAGGAGGATCACACTAAAGACACAAACACAGCAACAGAAACTCGTCTCCTCCTGCTGCTGCTTGTTCAAACCTCCTGCTAATTAAAACCGGTCTGTATAAAACCAGAACCACGAGGCCTCGTGCACGTTTTATGGCTGATATTAACTGGCCGGGCCTGTTTATTGCTTCATGACACCCTGTAGTAAAAGAAAAGGAATGCTTGGCTCAGTGCCGAGTGTGTAAATATTATCCAGCTGCCACTCAACCAGCAGATATGACCGGCAGTCAAATAAATAAAAGGTAAACAAGGTAACAACCAGCAGCCAACACACTACACACGCCCGATGAGCCTGGACCTCCACTACACACTTAATGTGTGTTTATATCAGTACTTCATTGGTTAAACTGTCGACCAATTACATTCAAGCAGAGTTCTTGTGCCTCTTTCAGACGAATACAACCAGAACAGACTGACAGCTGTTTAATATAGTGTGAACTGGATTACATTACTGACTAGTTACTTCACAGATTCAGATGATAAAATATGATCAACAAATAAATCATAATATTAGTGTTAAATCAATGAGACTTTATCCCCAGGGATTCACAATCTACCAGCAGTTTATAAAGTATTACATATACATATATATAGATAGATAGTCCCACATATTAAAGTAAAGTGCACTTCAATGCATCAACAATGATAATCCAATAATATATTACAGTTCATATAATACAATTTTGCATAATTATCACTTTTACTTGTGGTACTTTAAGTGTATTTTGATGCTATTATTTAGTACTTTTA
Organism: Ophthalmolycus amberensis; assembly: GCA_024529925.1. NCBI lineage: Eukaryota > Metazoa > Chordata > Actinopteri > Perciformes > Zoarcidae > Ophthalmolycus > Ophthalmolycus amberensis. The sequence continues at coordinate 486,288 of JAFEUB010001381.1, read as the reverse complement.
ATATCATTTTGAATGAGGTACTTTTACATGTAACAGAGTATTTGTACACAGTGGTATGAATACTTTTACTTCAGTGTATTCAGTCACATGAAGACACTTCTTACCGCTCATCCAGTCCACCACTTGCTGCGGGCTCCACTTGCTCACGGCCTCCATGTCTCCGGTGTTTCTCTCTCGCTTCTGCAAAAACGACCGAATCAAACCGTTAACCCGTTAAACCGGACATACTGACCGGAGGAGTATCCGCTGCAGAGACAGACTGACTCACTGAGCTCGTGGAGAAAGTTTACAGTCACAGCAGAACACATGCGTGTTTAGCCACGCCCCTCTCGCCCTTTCTCCTCCAATCCCATTAAAGTATGTTGATGCTGCGTTCAGGTACTTTCAGACAACACGATGCGAGAATGTGTAGTTATCTTTGGATGCAAACAAACCAAATGTACGCATGTAAATGAGCAATTAGCTTGTTTTTCTGTTATTATGACTTTAAATCTCTTTCAGTTCATTCTTAGACGGATACATGTTTGTATGTTACGTGTTTATCCAGCCTCTCCATTATATAAGCTTCCACATGACAGAGTATCACATTAAACACGTCCTCAGCCGCGAATCACAGCTCAGTACATGAGAGCAAACCCACGACCAGAATTTAACTTTACTTTAACCACTAAACACTGAGGAAACACTGCAAAAAGATGTCATCACACTAATAATACATTGACTTGATGTGAAAACGTAGTTCCCAACTTGTGGCCTCTGACAACAGAGCAAAGCTAAAGTTATCTAGTAATTCACAAGACAAAACTTTAAAGATTAAAGGAAAAACTGAACATAGTTCAGAGCATCAGAAATATGATTTATTATCACTTTACCTCATGGAGCCCTTTAACTTATCTTGTGACCATTTGTATTTTAAAACAAGTTATTACATGAAGTACTTTTATAGCATCACGCATTGTAATGTTCCACATGTGACTATACTTAAAGCGGCAGATGTAAAAAAAAAGAATAAAAAAAAAGCTGATTTGTGTGACAGCACCTGAATGCAGCATTGTGAAAATCTGGTGTGGGCGGGGCTTCCTGCTCTGATTCTTAGTAAAGTTTAATAAAAGTAGTCCCGGCTCCTTTAAATCTATATTTTAAGTAAATGAGGATGAAATGCTTGTTTAAGATAGTTACTTTGAAAACAAATACTAAAAACTAAATGTTTTGTTTAGTTCAGATAAGAGGGTTACATTCACAATCAAAATGAGCTCTTCCAAAATTACTGTAATGTAATGTTTGTCTTAAGACGTTTTGAATGTGCATTTCGTACATTAAATCTGCAGTTTGGCGTATTTTTCAGTCAATATATTTTATGTATTGAAAAACATCTCCAGTAAACAAATTTACATAATTAACCGGCTTGTAAGATCGTCATATCAAAGCTGAATATTTCTACTTTACAAAAGTAAATAAATGGATTTAAACATCAACTCTGATGCTTTAGTTCTTATTATAAACCAGAAAACATCTGTTAAATGAACATTTATAACGGTGTCTCTCTTGAAATGGTGAGAACAAGTCTCGTGTTTGGTCCTGAAGGTGGCGCCAGAGAGACACTGATCCTACTCTAACTTTAAAGAGGAAAACCTGCTGAAATGTAACTGTATACATTATATTCAGTGAGTTTTGTACCCTAAATAATAACCAACCTCTGACCACGTTGACTGTGCAGTAATAGAAGTAAAAACACAAACGAGACAGTAAACAAATTTATTTTGTCATCTGGGTTTAAAGCTGGAATTCTGGGAATTCGAACACGACGTCTTTGCCTGTGAGTTTCTTGTAGACACCAGAGAACGTCTCCACCTGAGGACATGTAAAGAAAAACACAGCTTTAGTTACCGTACTTTCCGGACCATAGAGCGCACCGGTATATAGGCCGCACCAGCTGATTTAAAAAAAGAAAAGAATTTGTACATAGATAAGCCGCACTGGTCTATAGGCCGCAGGTGTCCCCGTTGAACAGCAAGATGCTTTTAACAGTACTAAAGTTGTCTTCTTCGATGAACATCATAACATGTCGCTAGCTTCTAAGCTAATTTTAACATTACGGCCAATGGGGAAATGCTAACCACGATTAGCATTAGCGAATATATAATATATCTCTGTACATCTTTTCATGCAGATATACTTGCATTACAGACTAAGGTCTCTCACAGGCTACCAAACGAAAAGCAATGAGGCAATAACTGTTGTTGCTTATAGCTCTGAATAGCTGTTGTGCTAGCAGCAACTGGCCAAGCCAGTTAGCCGTAAATGCTATTCAGAGCTATGAGCAGAGAAGATCAGCTTTTTCTCAAGTCTGCCAGTGGATCCTAAAAGCCCGGAACAGTGTGACAGAATCCATCATCACCAACGGGTTCTGAAAGGCTGGGATACTATGAGATTAAGGGGACAGCGCAATGAGGTGTGTTCAAGGACCCAAATGCAGACTCGTTTTCCTTTTTTTTTTTCCAGTTCTACAAAACTTGTTCTACAAAACATTTATTTCTCTCACTCAAAAACACGCACACAAAAAAACTCTTGAACAAGTTTTGTAGAACTGGAAAAAAAAAAAAACCTGGAAAAAACGAGTCTGCATTTGGGTCCTTGAACACACCACATCATGAACCGGGGCAAATCCGCCCTTGAGCTTGCGTTGCCCTCATTGCGCTGTCCCCTTAATCTCATAGTATCCCAGCCTTTCAGAACCCGTTGGTGAAGGTGGATTCTGTCACACTGTTCCGAGCTGTTAGGATCCACTGGCAGACTTGAGGAAAAGCTGATCTTCTCTGCTCATAGCTCTGAATAGCATTTACGGCTAACTGGCTTGGCCAGTTGCTGCTAGCACAACAGCTATTCAGAGCTATGAGCAACAACAGTTATTGCCTCATTGCTTTTCGTTTGGTAGCCGTGAGAGACCTTAGTCTGTAATGCAAGTATGTCTGCATGAAAAGATGTACAAAGATATATTATCTATTCGCTAATGCTAATCGCGGTTAGCATTTCCCCATTGGCCGTAATGTTAAAATTAGCTTAGAAGCTAGCGAGTCGGACATGTACTGTTAAAAGCATCTTGCCGTTCAACCTTTTTTGTTAACGGTCCTAGTGAGAGGTAGGTCAAAGGTACTTCATCCATATTGTAGCGACCCTGTCAGTAACAGCTGGTAGCAGAGGGGTTGCTGGTAGCAACTGTTCTGTGTCGGGAGCTAGTAAATGTTGTGTTAGACCGGAACCGGAAGTTGTGGTTGTTGTTGTGGTGGAGAAAAGCAAAGAAAAAATCCGTATATAAAGCGCACCGGACTATAAGCCGACGCCTCAAAGCGTGGGGTAAAAAGTAGCGGCTTATAGTCCGAAAAGTACGGTAAACAACTATATAATTATATGAACTATAAATGTGATCCGATGGTGTGACAGAACAGCAGAGCACTCAATATTTTCTATATTTCATGTTTAAAAAAGTGAATTTTAAGAACTATTTATTACGGTTCATGTTGGACGAGCTCCAGAGATAAAGGTTGAAGGTTTTTCTAATTTATTCAATAAAGACAAGTTACAAGTTAGCAACGCCCAGATTCATGTCTTCACTTTGGTGTAAACATTCTCATAAATGATCTTTTAATAGATTCTGTCAGACTATTCGACCAACTTCAGCACAAATTCAGACCATTAAATGACAAAACACAACATAAAGACATCAAGTATAAATCCACACATAGTAAAGTAAAGATCTGAGACAGATGTTGTGCACTGCATGGTTTAGCCCCCCAGTCATGGCCCCAAAGGACTCTGGGAAGATGTAGGAATATGCAGGACGCCCGTCCTCACCGACCGGCGGCCGGGAACAGAGCTTTGTGTCCGACGTTGTGGAACGGGACTGTACGTCTCAGCGTGAAGCTACGCTCCCATACGCCACCAGGACAGAGCCAGGAGAGCAACCTCCTGGATGACCACGTCGGAATTAAACATGTACCAGCCAATGAGCGCACAGGTGTAGGAAATACTCTCGTCTGATTGGGCGGCGATCAGCTTTAAATACGGGTCTATTGTAGTTGAAGTGAGACTTTCTGGGTTCAGAGGTTAATGACGTCAGCATCATAATTTTTCAGATGTTTTATAGACCAAATGATTAATGGAGAACATGGTTGCAGCTCTGATCGTGTCACATGACCCTCCAGACATCTGAATAAACGTACTTTGTGTTCCACGTTGTTCTGCTGCGCCTTGTCCAGGTGGACCTTGATGAGCCGGCTGCAGTCCATCTTCACTCTGATCCTCTTACCAACGATCTCGCTGGGGAACACCAGGTCCTCCAAGATGGCGTCGTGGACCGCGGTTAAGGTACGGCTGAGGGAGGAATCAAGAAAGACTTTAATACTCAACACTCACGCAGGCTGAACACCAAGCTCAGAGTAAAGATCTGAGGTGAAGCAATGTGCACTGCATGGTTTAGCCCCCCAGTCACGGCCCCAAAGGACTCTGGGAAGATGTAGGAATATGCAGGACGCCCGTCCTCACCGACCGGCGGCCGGGAAAAGAGCTTTGTGTCCGACGTTGTGGAACGGGACTGTACGTCTCAGCAGTGAAGCTACGCTCCCATACGCCACCAGGACAGAGCCAGGAGAGCAACCTCCTGGATGACCACGTCGGATAAACACACTGGGTTCATACTTTACATCATCACCTGATTAAACAAGTTTATTAGGTGATTATACGTTTCAGTATTAGTACAAAACCAGCAATTTTAAGATGACGAAAATCTCATTTCGGTTATTAAAACGTTCAAAGGAACTTTGGTTGAATTTGATTCTACTTCTATAAAAACCTGATGTTCACATGTCGGTCCGAGTCATACTGAATAAACTATGAAGTGTTATATTCAGAGATTAAACGACGTTATTGCCCAAATGAATAGTGAACCAGTTTGTTTTAAGTCATTTCAGGCAAAAACAAACAGTCACTGGTGCTAGCTTCTATATTATTATTCTTACAGTAAATTGATGATTCGAGTGTTAAAACTTTATTGTGGGCCGTTTCCCTTTGATGTTTTCTAGACCAAATAATTTATTTAGAAACCTATTGAATCAAATGTCAGATTAATCGATAATTAAAATAATCAGCTGCAGTTCAAATGATGCTTTTAGGGGGATTTGTGAAGATTTCACACATTTTATATTTAAGAATCTACAGAGATTAAGTTGTTCAACATTAGCGATGGCAACATGAACATCAACTACGTGTAAACACAACTTTACTGTAATATCACCTTAAAAAAACCTAACAAAAGCTTCTGATAAATCTAGTTAAGAAACTGTTCATTTAAACGCGGCAAATAACTTTAATTATATATTAATCTGCTGACAATTTGTCACGATTCATCAATTTGTCTCGTCTATAAAATGTCAAAACGTCTTTCTGAATTTCTCAGATCTTCAGACTTCAAATCACAAATCTTTATTTAAATTACTTGTTTCAGCCAAACAGCAGTCAAAACCCCAAAAATGACGAATGAAACCAGCAAATATTCACATTTGAGAAGCTGGAACCGGAGATTTTTTTGGCATAAAAGTGACTCAACTGATGGGTTCTTGTTTGCTTATTGATTATAGCCTCATAATAAAGACATCATACGACCATTAGTGTTCATTTCAGTCAGGAGGAGTTCCTGAAATGTGCATCACTGAAGTGTAATAAAGTAGCGAAGACCAGAAAAGTGAATATATACACATATTAAACACAATAGTATTAACATTATCGTACTCACCTCCTGGGACGCTTCTGCTTATTCTTTATGCGGCTTTTCCTGGTGGGTTTGGGCAGAATTCTCCTCTAGAAAGACGAGAAAACTCATTAATCTCCAAAATCTGATTCACAAACATTCAAACTGAAATAACTCAAGAACAGAAATACTTCATGAACCATAAGCAGCCGAGTCAGACTGGTTATAAGCTGCTGAGATTCATGTTCCTCTTAGTTCTACTCGACAGCTTAAAGTCGAAAAAACGTGCTTCTTTCTGCATTAAATACATTTCATCAGAAAAACTATGATAGCCATGTAGAAGAGTTTGCAGACACAGATTACTGATGTTTTCTATTATAGACATGTAAAACAATGTGCACTGCATGGTTTAGCCCCCCAGTCATGGCCCCAAAGGACTCTGGGAAGATGTAGGAATATGCAGGACGCCCGTCCTCACCGACCGGCGGCCGGGAACAGAGCTTTGTGTCCGACGTTGTGGAACGGGACTGTACGTCTCAGCGTGA
>JAFEUB010001381.1:320000-475000 GCA_024529925.1 Ophthalmolycus amberensis | reverse complement strand
CAGATATCTGGTGTTTTAACGTCTCCTTCACCTTTGGCTAAACAACACAATAGATAAAAGTTCATTTAAAACTGTCTTGTAATCATATTAAGTTGAGAATATATACATATAAGGTCTGGGAAGATTAGCAGAGTCCTGTTCAGATTTCATGAATAGTTTCCGGTTCTTCCTGTTGTTTAGGGATGAATGTAAGAGTCAGGTGGACAAATTTCCAGCCGCCTCTTTTAAGAAGTTTGGCTCAGAGAAGGACGCCTGGGCGTTCTTCAGAGGGGTCGAACCTGCTGCAGTTCCAGAGGTGAAGAAAGGTAAACTGGTCCAGACAAATATGAAACTCTTCTTCTGCACAACACCCCAAAGAAAACGCCTTCTAGCGGCTGTAGTTTGTCAGATGTTCAGCTTTATTGTCTTAAGGTCGCTAAGAAGATTTCCCACTTTCAACAATCTTCTCGTAGCAAATGTTCTGAGCAGGTTTGTGACCGAAATGTTTTGGGGAGATACCCACACAGGACCTGGATAGGTAGTACAGGGTTCTGGATCTAAATGTCACTTTACACAGGACCTGGATAGGTAGTACAGGGTTCTAGATCTAAATGTCACTTTACAAACCATTTCTTCAAGTTGCAAAACAAAAAAAAGGTTTGTGTTTTTCGTTTTTCAGTCGCCGAGTGTGTGGAGTCGGCCGTCGCTCTGCTTCCTAAAAGAGACCCGGAGCCTCTGGAGTACATCCCCATCGGTAGGAAGAGGTGTCACTCGGACCAGGACGCGGAGTCTCCACCCAAACGAGTCAAACAGTCGGAGAGCTCGTCTTCAGAAAGCACAGACGGGTTCACATACATGGGTGAGACGATCGAACGTCTGTGGAAATGAGATTAATGTGGATTTTACTGAGCTGTCACTCAGTTCTTTGTGTCTTTGAGCTGCTAGTTAACACACACTGTGCTCTGTGAAAGTACCAATGGAGGAAACTAGAGTGAATAAATAAAACATGAACTCGCTCCAGGCGACGCCGTGGTCGTTTACACCGACGGCTGCTGCTCACGCAACGGACAGAAGGGCGCCCGAGCCGGCATCGGGGTCTACTGGGGCCACAACCACCCTCTGTGAGAAAACACACCTTTTAGAAGTCACCGTTTAACTGAACTTAAATCTGATCTACTTCGTCACATTCATCGCTGCTTTCCTGCAGAAACGCCGCCGAGCCGCTGGATGGAAGACAAACCAACCAGCGTGCAGAAATCCAGGTACGTTTCGTGTTCATGCACCAACACAACGGCGTGTTCATGGCTGCAACAGGTTGATGAGCTGTTACATGTGTGTTTGTGTGTGAACCAGGCAGCCTGCAAAGCGCTGGAACAAGCCAAAGAGAACAACATAAAGAAGTTGGTCCTCTACACCGACAGCAAGTTCACCATCAACGGTGAGTCGCAGTAAGGAAGTCACCGGACACCTACTCTGCTCCGGAGCAGGTTCTGTTGAATCTCCCCACCCCGGAGAGTTGAAGTCCGCGGTGTGTTTGCTGCAGGTGTGACCAGCTGGGTGAAGAACTGGAAGCTCAACGGCTGGCGGCTGAAATCCGGAGGTCCGATCACCAACAAAGACGACTTTGTGAAGCTGGACCGACTGAACGCGGAGGTGGAGGTGGTCTGGGTAACTGTCAGGCAGTCTCTGGCTTTTTATTCTGAAGAGTCGAGAGTTACGGGTTTTTACTGTAAAATTAAAGAAAATCACCACATTACGGTAGTTACTTTCACTGTCTTAAAATCTGTAAATTTAGAAGATTTATTGTTCCTCCAGAAATGCGTCTTAACTTTTATGTTACTCTGCCTTCATTTAGGTGAATAAATATAAAGATGTATATATTTATATATCAGTGTGTTTCCTCCTTCAAGGTTGTCACTTTTAGTGTTGACATCAACACTATTTTTAAAGAAATCCGACCAGCCGAAAGAAAATGAGAAATAAACTGGAGATTATAACATTTGATTTTTGATTGATATAACATTTTTTCCTCCAGATGCACATTCCGGGTCACGCCGGCTACAAAGGCAACGAGGAGGCCGACAGACTGTCGAGAGAAGGAGCGGCGAAGCAGTTACAGCAGAGATGCTCCTGAGGTTCAAGAGACTGTGTTCTGCTGGTTCATCCGCCAATTTGCTGCTTTTATTCAGACGTCTGTTCCTCTTCTCGACGAGCGACTCTGTGACACGAGAGAGAGAGAGAGAGAGAGAGAGAGATTTCTGTTAAATATTGATTTTTGTTTGTGTTTTTGCTCTAAATAAAGTTTCTGCTTCAGTCGCCTGTTTTTTTGTACCGCGTGATGAACATCACAGTCTGATCAGTGTGAGGTTCGTTCTGAGGAACAGAGAGAAGGAGGTAAGGAAAGAAGGGATGAAAGAGAGAGAGAGATAAGGCATCAAAACAAGTGAGAGAGCTTTTGAAGGAGATGAGCAGGAAGGGGGAATAAGAGATGTTATTTAAAGAGGAGGCGTTTGATTATTTCCAGCTGTGACAGTGAACGTCCAGCAGGAGGAGCTCCAGGTCGCCGTTGTGACTCCAGACAAAGATGATTTTATTTTAGGATCTGTTCACACATTTGATGCATATTGTTTCAAACACGTCTCTGCTTTGGGAATATTCTCCTCAAACTACATGAAAAAAACCAGCTGATTACAGTGAAAGCCAACAGGGAGTGAATGTGTATCGCACAATTAATCTGCTCCCAGTCTGAGAAGCTGCTGGTAAAACATGAGCACATCAAACTGGTTTTGCAGCGCATACAGATATCTAATTGTTGTATTCTCACTCCCATGATGAAGACTGAAAAACATTCTCACTGTAAATAAATATTTCTTGTGGAAAATAGTTGATTTTGAGCTCCTGTCATCTCATACTGACTTTACTTTACTAGGATCCCTTTAGCTTCATCAAACGGAGGCGATTCCATCTGGGATCCAGTCTCACACGTTAGACAACATGAACACAAGTAATAAACACAACCTTCCAGGTAAGCAATGTAACATTTCTCACTTCAAGAACATGTTAAATAAACCGTTGTTACAGTTGTTCAACCCCTTAATGAGATTAACATGAGACTGAGCCAGAAGGAGCTGTTTTAAGGAGACATTTTTAAAGATCTTTACCTTTTATCTGTGCCTGTACTATGGTAATACAAACGTTTGTCCAAAATGAAGGTACTTTAGTTCTGATGACTGAGTAACATTTACACAGTGGGTTCTGTGAAGAGTATCTGAACACTGCTGCATCTTCATGAGGACGAACAGGCAGCACGTCACCGCGACCGGGTCTCCAACATCTGTGTGGACGAGTCGATCGGAAACTACAGACGAGAGACGAGTGCCGAAGGATCCTTCAGACCAGGGGTCGGGAACCTATGGCTCGCGAGCCAGATGTGGCTCTTTTGATGATTGCATATGGCTCGCAGATAAAACAAAATATTCTCACTTGTTTTAATCCATCCATCGATTTTTCACTGCGCATGTCCTGTTCAGGGCTGCAGGAGCAATTGTCCATTATTTTAATTGGATGATACTGGCCTACGTTTGCCGTTGCTGGGTAAAACAGGTAAACGCCCCCTTTTGACTGCGTCTGCTCGGTCATTAGCTCAAAGCTAACCCTTCGACGAAGAAGATGGCGAAAAGAAAAAAAGACGACGAGTATCGTACATTTCAGGACGAATGGACCGAAGAATTCGCCTTTGTGGAGAGAGCGGGTTCTGCGGTGTGTCTAATTTGCAATGACAAAATTACATCGTTGAAACGGTCGAATGTAAAGCGGCACTTCGACACACGCCACGCTACCTTTGCGTCAAAATACCCTGCGGGAGACAGCAGAAAGAAAGCGTGCCAAGAGCTTCTGAGCAGGGTGCAAGCTAGCCAGCAGCAACTCCGCGTATGGACCCGGCAAGGTGACTATAATTCGGCTAGCTTTGCTGGTTCTTTAGCAATAGTGAGGAACGGAAAACCATTCACAGATGGCGAGTATGCTAAAACGTTCATGCTGGATGTAGCCAATGAACTTTTTGATGATCTTCCGAACAAAGACAAGATAATCAAACGGATACAAGACATGCCTCTGTCGGCAAGAACTGTTCATGATCGTACTATCGTGATGGCAAACAAAGTGGAGGAAACGCAAGTGAAGGACATAAATGCAGCGCCGTTCTTTTCTCTGGCTTTGGATGAGTCAACAGACGTGAGCCATTTGTCCAAGTGCCAAGTACCAACCCGACTACAAAGACATCAGCAAATCCATGCAGCACCAGAAGTCGCATTAATGGTGAGTGTTATAACAACATTATTTAAAAGAATAAATTCAGAGGCTTATTATACTGACATTTAGTTGAATTCACTTTTAAAATATATTATATGGCTCTCACTGAAATAAATTTCCAAATTTTTTGCTTTCATGGCTCTCTTAGTCAAAAAGGTTCCCGACCCCTGCTTCAGACTAACTGAGTCCGGAGAAGTTGGAGGAAGGAAAGTTCTGAGGACAAAGAGGCCAAGTGAGACCTGAAGAAGAACTACAGTGTGTTAAAGTTGCTTAAATTGATTTGTTTCTGTACACACTACACAACGAGCGCTGACACATCACCTTCTAAAGTTTCTTTTTACGGACAGCTCGTGAGCGAGCAGTTGCCAGCGGACATGGAGCAACTTTCACATTCTGTTGGATCCGTGTTTGTGCCCACCGGATCAATGAAAGTCCAACATTTCATTTTCTCCTTTTAGCTCCGGTTTTGGTCTCCACCAGCGCTGGAGAAAAAAATGTCTGCTGCTAAACGCTTGATAAAAATAAAATGCTAAAAAAAGAAACACTTTTGCTGCGATTTAATAGCAATAAACGGATACAAAGTGATGCCGAAATAACTAGATAATGATGAGCATTTGTACAAAGTCTGAATTCATGTTTTGTTCGTTCTCTCTGCAAGAAGACAAGCAAACAACTTTAAAAAATGCTTGTTTTGTGAATGGCGCTCGGATCGATGGGTGCTAAGCTATGCTAGCATTGTAGCTGCTCCATCAACACGTAGATCCGGCAGCATCGTTATTGTTTGTACCAGAGACAGTCTGTGGTTTATACACGTACATTTACGCACATCATTTCGCCAAGGTGTCTGCCAACGTTCCCGGGAAATAGAGACGATCTCTGGAAAAGTGAGATCCTAAAACACTGGTTCCACCAAACAGAACCAAACTGAGGTCTTCCAGATTGTAACGTTAAGTACATTCTGTCAGTACTTTTACTTGAGTAAGCTTTCAAGTGCAACACTTTAACCTGTAATAGAGTATTTTTACACATCAGTTTGTCTACTTTTACTTCAGTAAAGTATCTCAGTACTTCTTCCAGCGCTGCTTCCCGTCTGCTTCCCTCCGGCAGGCCAACTGTACGTGTTCGTAAAACATAATCAGCTTTGTTTCTGCTGATGGAAAACCGAGAGAAAAAGAGACGATCCAGACTCCCCCCTCCTCCCTCCCTCGCTCGCTTCCTTTCCTCTTCGTCCTCCTCTTCGTCCTCCTCCGTCCTCCTGCGGCCGGTCGATCGGTCGGCGTCGATGCTGAAAAAAACCCGTCAGGACGGAGGGCTCGGGGTTCCTCGCTCTGACCCCGACCGCTGCCTCGTGGCGAGCGTGGGGGCGCCACGACCCCGCCAGAGGCAGCCCAGTCTGAGAGAGAGAGAGCGCCTCCTGGAGGTCAGAGGTCGCCCCGCAGCAGCTTCACCTCCTCGCTGGCTGAGCCTCGTTAGCGCTCCTCCTCGACGCACGCACATTTCTCCTCAGCAGACCGAGCTCTGGCATTGGTCCACCGCTGCCCTGCTGGAGGGGGAGAAGGCCGAGCAAACTGGAAAGAAACTTAACAAACCAGACATGAGAAACATCCTGCGCGCATCTTCACTCGCAAGGTTTCTCGTCAATTTTTAGACCGACGGCGTCTCAAATGAATCCGGAGTGTTCTGCCGGGGTTGAGGAACTCTCTGACACAACAAACCGTCTGACACCGAGCGGAGGATGTTTCGCTAAAAAAGTGCTCGCAGAGCTAATGGAGGAGAAAGAAGAACTTCCTGCAGCAGCTCGACGGAGAATAAACCCCAGACTACGGCTGGTGCTGTCACTTAAGTCCAAGTCCCACGAAAGTTAAGAGTTACAGAGTCCTGTTCGGTCTCCGAGCTCATGTCTCAGTCGCAGAGTTGATTTCCTTTGTTGAGGTCAGTTACCGAGGCCGCGAACACATCACTGAATTCTACTTTAGCGCCTTTTTTCTGGCAGAAAAGCGACCGAAAAAAGCGCTCCGAGAACTTTTACATTTCTTTTTCTGAATATCAACTCTCTCAACATCGTTGTGTGATCTGTGCTTCATAAATAAAGTTTACTCGACTTGTTTTGTCTGACAAACATCACAAAACCCCCAAAAGATATTGAATTTACAGCGATGGAAAACACAGAAAAACAGCAAATCGTCCCTTTTGAGGAGATGGAACGTGAGGATATTGTGTAGTTTTGCTTGATAAATGACTGTCAGGAGTCATCTATTACCAGACATTCCTAGAAATGAAATGGTTCATCATCTGTGTACTCGTCTCTGAGTTTAAATCCAAGTCACTGATGTTTGAGATGATGAGGTCGCGATCTAAAACAACGACGCGCTCATGTCATCGTCGCCACCGCCGAGTTAATGTCCAAGTCTCAGAGGTCTCAGAGGTCACATCTAATAGATGAGCTCGTGTCCGAGTCAGCGAGGTCCAAGTCTCTGAGTAAAGGTAGGGGTCTTCATCCGATCCTTCCTCTCTGATCCGGCACCGAGGAGAGAAGATGAGCAAAGTGGTGTCTTTGTTTCCATGACAGCTGTCCGTCCACCTCCTCTCTCCTCTCCCAACATGATGTTTGATATGAAGGGAAAAGAGAGTTTCTTACAGCTTTGTTTTGTGTGTTTCTGGCTCAAAGAAATCTCCCGATTTGTTTAATGAGGATCGTCAAGGACCTGATTTTTACCTCCGACTTGTTTTTCACAAACCAAACGCAGCAGCAACTAGACGGTCCGAGAGAACGACGTGCTCGTCTAGAAACCACATTTATCTTTGAGAGCAAATCTCTACTTCATTACTTTAATTAATAACGCTGCGATCAGACTATTAAAGAAAATATCGGCACAAACTGAAAGCTTGCTCAACCTTGCTCAAATTATTCATCATATTTTTTTTATAGAAGTACAACATAAAGCAGGTTTCTCTAAATGCAGCACTTGATGAGAGAAACCTGTTTGTGAATGTTAGTTTTACTTGTTTATAATGTGTATTATGTTGTTTTTCACCTTCATTTATGCAAAACGTTGCTACGAGGTGTAAGAGCTCTGTCTCCCTCATGTCCTTGCACGTGCCTTTTAATTGAGTGAAATGACCCTTTAAACCATGAAGTATTGTGCATATGGACAACATCATCCATGCATCTGATGGGCTGCTGCATGTAAAGACTGCGTCTGCTTGTGTTTAGTGGAGGAAGCTTGTTGTTCAGTCAGGTCAGTGAACTCACCACAGGCCTCCGTCGGGCCTCTCTGCGTTGGAGCCTGATCGATTTCTTCATCATGCCGACCGATCGGTGGATCAGCTATTAGCAGCTTGGCAGGGTCCCGTCATCGGGGGCTTCATTATCTCGTCTCCCCGCTGATTTGCATGGTGGACAGAAACCCGCGGATCAGTTCGTGAACCTCGTTGGAGAGTCTGCTTTGCGCTCTGCATCCCTGCAGCCATCCAAAGTTTTTACTCCAAAAAATGAGAGTTCCAGCATTTGGAAATGATGACGCCTACTCTGATTAAGGAAAAAAAAATAGGCTTGAACTCATTATGGAAATATATTGAACTTATTGACTATTCATGGGATTTGCCTGCAAACGAGGAGACAGTCTCCGGATGCTGTCTGTGGTGTTGTGAAACACAGAGAGGTGACGTTTCTTTTGCTCCCTTAACGGGGTTTGAATCAATCAGCAATTATTTGTTCTGGATGAGTTCAATTACAACGTGAAACATGTGACAAGTCGAGACAGTTATACTTATCTCCAATAAATCCCATAAAAAGACCAAAACTAACAATCAACGAGAGGTCCTTCAGCATACAGCCATAGCATGTGGACAGACAGACAGATGAGAGCACACACACCTGAACACATGATCTCCCCACAGGTTCTGATGGAGATAATAATAAAATAATAATAAAACGATTGGCTGGATGAGATTCAGCTGCTTTGGTTTCAGGGTCCTGGTACTGTGTGCATGCTGGGACACTTGATTGGAGTCATTGTTAAAGGTTCTTTAAAGTGAATCCAAAGCTTCATGTCTTAAAGCTGCATTCTCTCGAGTGTCCACCAGGGGGCGACTCCTCTGGTTGTATAGAAGTCTATGAGAAAATGACTCTACTTCTCTCTTGATTTATTACCTCAGTAAACATTGTAAACATGAGTTTATGGTCTCAATCTCTAGTTTCAAGTCTTCTTCAATACAGCATGATGTTCATTTAGTACATTATGGTCCATTTAGAGTCACACAGACCATAAAGCAGGCTTTAGGGCGGGGCTACACAGTGATTGACAGGTCTCGACCAGAGACGTATACAGCGTCTCTATGTCGCTTTTGTTTTGTACATTTTGTACGTTTTTCTCTTAATATTTCTTACAGGACAGCCTCCTAACAAAATCAAATCACTCTAACTTATTATGAGCCAATCAAAACCTAAGATTGCTTCTGTTATTTTTTATACTCGAGGCCATGGGGGCTTCTTAGTTTTTTTCCCCTCTAGTAGGTCGCTTCAAATGAACCGACCTTTTCCACAGGTGCATCCAATAACATGAATAATGGCTGCATTCCATTCAGGTGAGCAGGGTCCTGGGGTGAGCCTCTGCTGACTCACTGGTGCGGGCTCAATGGCACTCTGTCATTAAAATGTCTGCAATTAAAAACGGTAAACAGCGTGCGCTAACTTCTCGTTTTGTTTTGGATGCTTCTGGGGGCTGAAACATTTTGGGACCCGTGCAGACCTCGGGGCCCGAGGCGAGGCCAAGGCCGGCAGGGTTGGAGGTGCTGCAGTGCCATCCGTCAGCTGCCAGAGCTCTAATGATGCAGCAGAGTCCTAACCAAGCGTGAGATGTCATTACACAGATGGAGCTCCAGAGGAGAGGGAGTCTGTTTGTCTGTCAGTCTGCATCTGGGTTCGTCTCTCTGTGCGTGTGTGTGTGTGTGTGTGTGTGTGTGTGTGCATGCCATCATTATCTGAGGCAGTGTAGCTGTAAAGCAGCAAAGAGTCTTAACGTGGTGAACGCCTCCTTCTGTAGCCTAGAGGTGAACAGTTTGGAAAGTTCAAACCTTTTTTAACCAAAACACATAAATGAATCTCTCGGAGAACAACTTGGTACATTAGATAAGTGTTGATGTGTTTGTTTTATTGAAACAGAATAAAAGTCAGAATCATCATTTAAAAGAACGATTGACATCAAAGGAAAACACTCAGCTGACTGCAGCATCACACAGTCACCACTTTCACCTCCTCCACCAAAAACTGACTCGTAAACTTCTTTTTAATTGCTGCGCTCAGTGTTTGAACTCTGCACCGCGAGCGCCCGCCGTCCTCATTATGAGGAAGAGGTGAATTGTGGGTAGAATCTGCGGGTGGTGCGACAGCCCGCTGTGAGCGCTGATGTTTCAGGAGGCAGGAAACAGAGAGACGAAAGAGGAGGACGGACGTGATGGGAGTGGAGAAGGAGGTGGAGGAAACAGGAAGACAAAGATAGACAGAAGGAGATCGGGGAGGATGAATGAGGAGGGAGGAACGTGAGGAAGAAAGATGGAAAAGACGAAGAGGAGGAAGAGGAGGGTGGTGGAGGGAATGGAGGCAAGAATGATGGAGAGAGATGGAGAATAATCAGCTGTCAGTGAAAAGATGAACATCTGTAAGGAAAGACAATGACGGGATGGAGAGCGAAACAACGTGACTCAAACATCAATCACGTGACGAGGTTTCCCGTTACAGGGGATGGTGCTGAATGAGTGAAAATCTTTCATCTTTATTTTATTTATTCTTTGGTCACAAAGCTTCAGCTGAATGCCATGCGTCCCTTCACACTGTAAAAAAACATTATCAAATATATTTAAAATAAGGCTTTTATTAGATTACATCATGTTGAGTTCATTTCAGTTCATTTTCAGAACAAACCTGAATATGTTTAACACATTACACAATATATTACATTAAGGCTTCACAGGAAACAACTTAGTTATGTTCAATAAAAGATGGTGAAATACTTGAAGGAAAGATCATCGTCTGGGTTAGAATAACGACATCATTGCTGTTACATAAGCACTCAAGTTACGTGACAGTTAAATCAACGTTGGCTTTGAATCTCACGGGTTTCCTCGCTGAAAGATCTGTTTTATTTTATTTTTTTTATTTTTTTTTTTTCAGGGACAATGCACACCAATCAACAGTTACACTGTAAGTGAGCCAGACTTAGCCAGAGAGGCTAACTTCCATCTGCTGTCCCCGGCCAGATGTTTCAAGGCAACTAAAATAACAAAATCTCAAATTGAAACGGAGTTAAAATTCATTGAGAAACAGACAGCAACATATAGACAAAACCGAAACACAGCAAAAGAAAAGTACGACATTAAAGCAGAGCAGACATTTGTTGGACCCATCTACCTCCACTCCTCTTGTGGTCTTTACATTTCATTCTTCATACTTCATTACATTGATATCCATCCGGTGCATTGTTTTTAGGTATCGCTAATGATGCTGGATGAGACCAGCCTGAACTGTGTTGATTAAAAAGTACAATATGTACCTGTGAAGGAAACGCATGAAGGAAGGTCCCAGCACTGTATCTAAACGCAGTACTTGTGTAACTGCACGTGCTCTGCCCTCAGCACTGCGATGTGTTTGGTAGAAATGGGACAGCGAGGCGCTTGGAGCTGCCTGCTGGCTGTTCAAATGCTGTGCAGGCCTGCAGCGAGCTGAGATCCAGTCTGAATCCCAAACACACATCCTGCCTCAGCAGGATGCACCTTCATCCACACGTTCAGGCGTCACAGGTTGTGTTTTTAGCACAATAACACGTCAAGTAAAGACAGAATTCTGTGTCATATTTGGAGGGTAAAATCTGCTGTTTTATCCTCATCATCAGCGAGGGGGAAAGGGGGGCTGATGGGAAACGCGGTCTTTTTGACGAAACACAGACGATGACGGGCAACATATCGTGTGCTCCGGCTGCAACACTTGATTACAGGGAGCCAAAGTGAAGCCCTCTGAGATCTGCCACAGGCCAACGAGCATCTGCATATTTCTACATAAATTAGCTTTCTTTTTTTTTGTTGGCTGGTTTCTTCACTCATATCTCACTGGTATCAAGTGTTTCACATCGGTGGCTTCAGGGGGAGGAACAGGAGCTTCAGTCCGCAGTTCATACGGGGGATAATTATTATGTGGGCGCGTCGTAATTGACTTAAGAAATGAGAAATATTGACAGTGATCTCTGTTTTTAACCCTATCAATTTCAGCAAACATCCCAGTATGATTTAATGCAAAAAAAATGTAAGTATCAAACACGCATTATTACTTGGCAGTTAAATATTTAACATGTATTCCAACACGAAAACAATCAGTAAATAACACTTATATAACATAACATGTTTATTTCTTGAGATGCCCCTGTGGACCTTGTTATAGGAGGTAAAGATCAGGAGAAGTAAACATGAAGTGTAATTATGAATGCTGATGTTAAATTAAGCTATGATGAGTTTTCACTGTTAATTTAACATCTCTATTACATGTTGATGCCTCCATGACCAAGTTAAGCAGATGAGACTGAGGACAGCTATGTAGAAGAAAAGATGTTCACTTTGTCTAATATGTAGCTTGACAGAGTTCTCATGTGTGTCCTGGTGTTCTCATGTTTCCTTACCTCCTCATCCCTCACTCCCTACCCTGGTGTTCTCATGTTTCCTTACCTCCTCATCCCTCACTCCTGTAACTGTCCGTGCCTGGATCTGTCCCCGTTGTTTTAAAAAGCTAAATAAATGATTAGCATGACGTCATCCAGCTAGCCAAACCTGTCTGGTGTACAGCTAGTACAGAAGCTTCGCATGTACTGCTTCCCTTTCCCGCTAGTCTGCTAGTCTGATTGTGAGGTCAGGCTGATCTGATATCAGCTCTTTGGCTGCAGAATCTCCGCCAAAGTTCTCCTCTCAAACGGGTCTTGGAGGAGGAGTGCTCGCGCTGGCGCGGGCGCCTGTAGAGACTTCTCCTGACGAGAACGCGCAGCTAGGGGGGCCTGATGGTTCTGGCCCACAGCTGAATCTATTTGAGGGCGCTGATTGGCTAAATTGTATGTCACTCATTTATATCTTGAATCAGCAATTGGCTAAACTGCTTCATAGACCCGCCTCTTTTGGGCCAAAACGATTGGGCCCCCCAAGCTGCGCGTTCTCAGAGTGTCGTGCACACAGACAGAGAGGACGAGCAGGAAAAGCATATATTTTGCGCAGATATCATATTTTACACACATTACTGGGTACATTCCACAGTTCAAAAACACAAATATTGACAATTTGTATAATTTATGATTATTATAATAATTTTTTTTTTTGTGTGGCTCATGGTGGGGCCATGCCCCATGGCCCTCTATTGACCAGCCGCCACTGGCAGCAATGATCCACAGACTGTGTAGTGATAAGTAGAAGGTATGTTTGATAGATTCTCGCAGCGCTGGGGTTCTGTAATCGTTTTTGTTTCGATTTGATTGGTGTTGTGCTGCTTTTGTGTCTGGAGAAAAGAAAGCAGTGACAGGCGAGGGTGTGGGTTTGGTTTCAGCGACTCGAAAATTAAAATGGATCTAGTTGTCATGACAGATCGGGCGTGCTTTGGGTGGTAAGCAAAGGCATCCCGAGAGGCAAAAGTCAGGGCAAAAAAAAGACTCACAAATGACTCATTACCTACGAGTAACAGTGAGCATTATGCCCACAGTAACGACTGCAGGCAGATGAGTGTGTGATCAACATCTTGAGACTTTTTCAACAGCTTCTCTCAGTCTACAAGTAAGTAAGTGATACCCAGGCGGCAACCGCCGGTTCTGAAACGTGAAGTCAAAGCTTCATGTGTTAAAGCTGCATTCTCTCTAATGTCCACCAGGGGGCGACTCCTCTGGTTGTATAGAAGTCTATGAGAAAATGACTCTACTTCTCTCTTGGTTTATTACCTCAGTAAACATTGTACACATGAGTTTATGGTCTCAAGCTCTAGTTTCAAGTCTTCTTCAATACAGCATGATGTTCATTTAGTACATTATGGTCCATTTAGAGTCAAACAGACCATAAAGCAGGGGATGCTTTAGGGCGGGGCTACACAGTGATTGACAGGTTTCTACCTGAGACGTATACGGCGTCTCTACGTCACTCCTCCTCAGTCCAGATATGGTCACTTCCTGTTCACTGGTTGCAAAAGAACAAGATGGCGACGAACAAAATACCGAACTCAAGGCTTCAAAATCAACAAACCAATAGGAGCACTGAGCACTCTTCTGCCTTCACCAATACAATCTTTTATTTCCTATAAGAAAAATAAATGATAAATGACTATGACAAAGTAAAACGGTAACATTTAGTATTTTTGATAGATATTTGGGACGGTGGCATAAAGACATACATTGTCTGGATCCTTGTAGACCAGCTGCTAATCAAACTACAAAGGGATCTGTATCTGTCACTATGGATCATCAATGATCAGAATTAGTATCGGCTGCAAAAAGAACGTGATCGGGGATCTAAAAGTTATATTTACTCCCTTTTTTTTTGTGCAGATCCGATCTGTGACTCTGATCTGTGATACGATCAGAACCGTGAGTTTTATGATCCGCAGCTAGGAATGACCATTTAATTATGGAGAAATACTTCCAGGGGCTTTGAATTAAATCTTAATACGAGAAGGCAGGAGACTGGAAATCATAATCAGACGTTTGAGTGTTGCGATATTGTTTCTCTTCATTTAAGGCAGCTTCCTTCAGCAACGCAGACAGACAGCGCCGTCTCCGTCTATCTGTCTCTCAGCTGTATTAAATGTTAATCAGCCTCCTGCAGACTCAGCTGCTCTCTCCGGCTTCGTGTTTCTTAATTCAGCTCCAAATCGTCTCCTCATTCTGTATGCAGAAATCAGCCTGAAAAAAAGAAAAGAAAACCCTTTTTTCAAAGGGAAAAACCCTGCAGAGAGACACGCCACGCTCCCTAAATGCAAGGTAGATAGACAGAGAGCTATTGATAGAGTTGGTCCTGAGGGTGCCACCAGAGGAAAGGCCATGATGGGGTCATCCTCTGGGGAGCTTAAAGGCTGCCAAAACATTTCATGGTAATTTGCCCACTATTGCTGCCGATGTTAAACTTTGCCCTGATGGTGTCTCCAGAGGAGAGTTTAAAGGGTCACCAAAAATGATTGTGGTTCATCCTCTGGGGATATATTATTGTCCACAGCATATTTCATGTTGTTTTTGGTCGGTAGTTGTTCTGATGGACATCTCTCTGTGAGCAGAGCAACAATAGCATCACATTAGAGTCGTGTTTGTGTCTGTAAGGCCCACAGTCACTCTGCTTTTAGCTCTGTTTTGGTCTCCACCAACTCATGAGGAAAACTATTTAGCTCCTAAATGCTCCACTTGTGTCACCGGCTCGTCTCTAACTTCGTCCATCTGCTATTTGCTGCTGGGCAGGTAGCGTAGTGAGTCAATGTAGTCTCATAAATACATCGAGGACATAGAGCAGTGGTTCTCAACTGGTCTGGCTGCGGGACCCACCATCACCCCTTAATGACAAGCCGGGACCCACTACCCAAATTATATATATATATATATAATTTGGGTATATCTATATTCAAGAAGTCTAGTAGTAGTAACGTCTCTGTGTAGTAAACAACTGTCAAATCAAATAAAGAAAGTACACATCAATTATATTTTAACAAATATTAATCTCATTTTTCAAATTTAACTGGATGGATTATAAATAATACATAGAAATACATGAATAAATGTTCTTCTCATTTCAAGTAAAATAACGGCTGGATTAAAAAATAAATTACGTAACGAAATTCAATTTAGAAAACTTATTTTCACTGAATTGCCCTGCAGCTTTAAATTCAGTTCATTCAGGGTGAAGTGAAAAAGCCACAATATTATATTTTTCTCATCTTCTAAAAAGAGAAATTAGTGTTGGAAGAATTCACCTCTATGAGTCTGTCCAGTCAGAGTCTAATGACTCTGGTCTCTCTGGACATTTCTCTCTTTTGGAGATCATCCTATGATTTGACTTTCACATCTCACACAACAGTCCTGCTCTGCTGTCTGTATCATCTTCTCTCCCAGTGTGTCACGGTGTTTGTACATCTCACTCGTCAGGAAACTTGTCAGAATACTCATATATATTCACGTGATGTGATTCACAACCATTGGTCGGTGTTTTTCCTGCACTGCTGAACAAGTCCCGTAAATGCTGGAATAATTCCGCTGCATGAAAGAAATGCCCTTCAAAATAAAATCACAATGTTCTTTTTTTTCTCGTTTTTTTTTTGTCAGACCCACCTGTTGAGAATCACTGACATAGAGGATGTCCGTGATGACATCACGGATTCTTTGCCTTTAATGTCAGGACTCCATGGATAGAATGTTGTCATGATGAGATCACGGAATGTTGTCATGGTGACATTCCGGAATGTTGTCATGATGTCAGGACTCCATGGATAGAATGGTCTCTTTATGACATCACGGATTATTTGCCTTTGATGTTGAAGTGCCAAGCCTATATAGTCCTGTACATACCCTCACACTTGTCAGAGCAGCATCAAATTGGTTAAGACACACACTTGACAATTGCAATGGGAAACGCACTGAGAATGAGAAAACATCGAGAGATGATGGAGGAGCACCAGAAGAAGGCTGAAAATGAGCTGAAAAATGTACCTCTACATTGGCGAGAGAAGAAGTCTTCCCTCAAAGCACTCCAGCAACAAAACTGTGACCTCTTTGACTCCCAGGCGCAGGTCAACGCATCCGAACGAGCACAAGAGCAGGAACCAGAAAAACAGCCGCTGGAAGCAGCCGAGACTTTCTATGAAGCCCAGATGGACCTCGATAAGGCTACAGTTGAACGGTTAGAAGTCAGGAAGCTCAAGGAGCCTATTCAAAAGGCCAAGCAGGAGCTGAAAAATGTACATCTACATTGGCAAGAGAAGAAGTCTTCCCTCAAAGCACTCCAGCAACAAAACTGTGACCTCTTTCACTCCCAGGTGCAGGTCATCGCATCCGAACGAGCACAAGAGCAGGAAACAGCAAAACAGGTGCCGGAAACAGCCGAGGCTTCCTATAAAGCCCAGATGGACCTCGGTAAGGCTACAGTTGAACAGTTAGAAGTCAGTAAGCTCAAGGACGCTCTTCAGAAGGCTGAGCATGATCTGGAAACAGCTGAGGCTTTCCATGAAGCCCAGATGGATGAACAGAGAGCGGAGACAAACAGGATCGCAGCAGCTCTGAAAGAAACACAGGATCTGCTGGAGAATGAGCGTCACGTTCACCCTAAAACTACCACCGAGGAGGAGATGGAGGTATTTAAGAACTTCTGTCAGGCTACAGTTGATGAACTGTCAGATGAGAACAGTAAGCTCAAGGCAGATTTTATCAAGGCTGAGAATAAGCTGAAGAATAGAGATCAACTGTGGCAACAGCAAAGGTTTTCCTCCCGAGACCAGAATAAAAAAGCCCAGGTGAAGATCACAGCTGATTCTAGAAGACTGGAGAGGGAGGCTAAGCAGACACTGCAGAGATTCCAGGCAGCCCATGAAGGCCAGCTGGAGGAACAGAGAGCAGAGACCAGCAAGATCTTGGCAGTTCTGAAAAAGACTGAAGCTCAGTTAGATGCTGAGTCTCTCCATTTTCTGGAACTGGCATCCCGCAATGCAGACCTGGAAAAAACCTGCAGGGACCTCAATCATGCCCAGCTGGAGAAAATAGCTACTCTTCAAACAATACAGGAGGAAGCTACGCAGCTGGTCAAAAGAAACTGGGCGTCCCAAGCCCAGCTGGAGGAAGCTGAGAACGGAGACAAACATGATCAAAGCAGCCCGGAAAAAGACAGAAGATCTGTTAGAAACTGAACGTTTTGTTTGGCAGCAAGAGAAGTCTAACCTCAAGGCCACCGAAGAAGATCTTCAGAGCCAGATCACCAACTTGCAGAAGAAGAACAAATTGTTCTTCAACTTCTTCTAATGCCCGGCTCCCCCTGGTTCCAGATCCTTGAGGATCTGGAGCCAGTGGTTCTTACCCCCTGGTTCTTACCCCCTGGTTCCAGATCCTTGAGGATCTGGAGCCAGTGGTTCTTACCCCCTGGTTCTTACCCCCTGGTTCCAGATCCTTGAGGATCTGGAGCCAGTGGTTCTTACCCCCTGGTTCTTACCCCCTGGTTCCAGATCCTTGAGGATCTGGAGCCAGTGATTCTTACCCCCTGGTTCTTACCCCCTGTTTCCAGATCCTTGAGGATCTGGAGCCAGTGGTTCTTACCCCCTGGCTCCAGATCCTTGAGGAACTGGAGCCAGGGGTAAGAACCACTGGAACCACTGTTTGTATATTAACTGTTTGCCAAACTCACTTACAAGTAATTGGTGGAGGAAAAATTATTCAGATGCTTCACTACAGTAAAAGTACTAATACCATACTGATGAAACAATCCACGACGAGTAAAAGTCCTGCATTCGAAACCTTAGTCAATTATGTTATAATAAGCAAGGTGTACTTAAGAGTACTAAAAGTAGAAGTACCTGTGCAGTAAAATGTACCCTTGGGGATCTGGAGCCAGGGTTAGGAACCACTGTTTACAAAGCTGGTCATCTCGTGGTCTTCAAACTGACTTCAAAAACATTTGTCTTCGGATCCACGATATGTTATGTTATGTTTATTTTATTTGATATGGATATCACAGTAGCTCTACTTCCAGCCTCTCCTCCCCTCCTTTCTTCTCTTCTCTTCTCTTCTCTTCTCTTCTCTTCTCTTCTCTTCTCTTCTCTTCTCTTCTCTTCTCTTCTCTTCTCTTCTCTTCTCTTCTCTTCTCTCCTCCGTGTTCACTTCCTGAAGTTCAGTCAGAGTTTCTCCTTGTTGTCACATGACTGCTGGTCTCAGATGAATCAATCATGACTTCATTAGAATTGTAACATACATTTATGCACAAAGCCCAGATGCACTGTGTTACGTAAGTGTTTGGAGCGAAATGCTAATTTACAGCACCTGTCCACAGGAGGCTTTAAAAAAAAGAAAGAAGTTAAAATAGAAAATAAAGAAGTGTGACGACCCCTTCCTTCCACCAGGGGTCTGTGTCTGTTTCCTCTCAGGTTGTCTTCCAGGATGTTACAGTAATCGGCCACTGATACACCTGAGTTGGGTTGGTCCCAGCTATAAAGGCTGCCCCTCTTCTTCGGCTGTGGTGCCTCTCTGCGCCTCTCCTCTCTGACGCCTGTGTGGAGGACCTGGCTGATTGTTTGTTTTAGTTTAGTTTAGTTTCTGGTTCATTAAATAAATGTCTATTTATTACTTTTATCACTCGTCTTGTCTCCCTTATGTTAAGACTTTTTGAGCCGGGTCGTGACAGAAGTTAAAATAGGAAAAAAAGAGAAAATAAATCCACACATACATACATAGAGTAAAAGTGTGTACAGGGGTGTTAGGTGTGAGAACAATGGTGTTTCTCTTTTAGCCATGATTTATTAATACCTCTATTAAAAACATTAAAATGTTGTTGCATTTTCAACTCAGTTGGTAGACAGTTCCATAGTTTTTCTCCTTTAACAGAAGACTGATTGTCCAAATGAGGTTTTGCGTAATGCAATGCGACAGTTCCCGTTTGCTGAGGCCCGTGTGTTCACTCTGCTGGTGTGCTGCTGTCTTGTAACAAATTCATTAAGCAGGGAAGGAGCATGACCATGTAGGCATTTAAAATAGGCTTTAGGTTGGAATAACTTATGAAGCTTTCAAAGCTGAACATATTGTGTTTTTCTAAGATCTGACAATGGTGCCACCTCATTGGTTTTTTGTCCATACTTTTTAATGTCTGGTGATAGTGATATGATGGGTTGTATAGTTGATTGTGAGGCTTGTGACCAGGTAGTGATGCAGTATGATAGGTGTGAGAATATCATGGCGTGCATGTAGAGCTGAGCTGTACTGAATGGCAGATATTTTCTGATGAATCTGAAGCAGTTGAGATTTGATTTAACTTTTTTGCTGATATTACGCATTTGTTTATCAAATCTTAGATGAGAGTCTAAGATGATTCCTAAGTACTTCACATTGTCACCCTCACTGATGACCTCATTCTTTATTTCTACCATAAATCTTGCATTTTCGTGTCGTTTACATGTTGAATAACAAATTGAAACTGTTTTTTTTTACATTCAGTGTTAAGTGAGAGGACTCAAGCCATTGCGATACAGAATGTAAGGATTCAGTAAGCTGGTCAGCGGCCTTGCTCGATGTTCTGGCAGATGTATAAATAACTGTATCATCGGCATACATCTGGCAGCCAACCCCAGGACAGCTCTCAGGTAGGTCGTTGATATACATGCTAAATAGCACAGGACCTAGAACTGACCCCTGGGGTATCTTCACCTCAAAACAGGTTTATGATATAAAAACAAGAAAAACGGCCATCAGAAATGAACCAAGCACGAAGCACTGTGTGCATTCAAATCCAAAAAGAGGTCATCTGATGGGAAAACACCATATTTTTCCCAACTTTATCATGAATGAGGGACACGGTTTGAAAATGTCACAACAGCCAGAGCCCAAAACCAGACCATGTTTTTTTATTGTGTCAAAAAAATCTCAGAACACAACAGCAGAGTTAAATGATCAAATGAATGAACAGTAAAGTCTTCATGAAGGTACGATTTATTGCCTAGCTGTTGTATTAGGCTGCATACTTATAAGAAAACACAATTGAACAAAAACATTTGTTAATTTCTCATTCATTTAAACATTTTCATTTTCAACCGCTTTATGTAGACGTTCCACCACAGAACAAAATGAAGACAGGACTTTCCACAGAGCTGTGACGGTGACCATGAAGCTGCTGTTTTCCTTTAGAAACTCAGATAAGGCGTTCAGTAGAACAAAAAATATGATAAAAAAAATACACGATACATGCCCAAAGTTTGTGTTTTTGTGTCCCTGTATAGCCCTTAAGTTTTTAGACATTCATCTCCTTAATACATTTTATTTGTAAGCGCTTAAATAAAAGGTATTATTATTATTATATGTATTAGGAGATGAATGTCTAAAAGCGTAAGGGTTGTACAGGGATTGTTAGTTTTAACAATTCTTTGGCAGATGAAGCGACTGCTGCCAGTGTTAAAAGAGTACCTTCAAGGTGCGTCCGCTGTCTGACAGTTTTCTCACAAGTCACAGGACTTTACAGTAAAACTGGCAGATGATGATGTCTTTGCATACAAAAAAGTCCAAAAGGTATGAGATCATCTTTGAATATATGTTTGAATGGTCTTGATCAACTTGCCTCAAACCTTTTCTTTGTAGCATGTTTCCTACACGTGGAAGATCAGCTAAAGGCAGAATGTCTTCTGTGTTATATCTCGCGTATCTATCTCTCACACGGTTTGTTAGTCAGGCCCGAAAACATTCAATCCTATTTCAACGTCTTTAAAGAGAACAGAATCTGTTCTCGCTGCGGAGACTTGCCAGTCGTTGAGTACTCAGCATTCATCCGGCTGGGCAGTCATTTATACAACATGGTTTTGACGGGATAATACTTTTTAATCTCTTGGGATCAAAAACACTTGGAAGTGACGGGACAGAATGTTCCTCAGCATCCACAAGGACTGAAGTTGAGTGCTTAAGTAAGGACACGGGGCCGACATTGTAATGCTTGACTGTTTGATGTGAAGAAGAAATCAGATCAACATCTTCTTAAAAAGAATCATCAAGGACCTGTAGTGAAATGGTGCAGACGGCAGCTGCTGTTCTCCAGTCCACAGAGGAAAGTGGATTTGGCAATTTTAGTCGGCAACCCGTATAAAAGGTGCCCTCAGTAGAGAGATGTCCTCCAGGTGAGTCTGCAACGACCAACGACCACTGCTGCGATGTGTGATTGAATCAACGACCACAATTGGCTAACCCCTCGTCTACACACATGTATTTCAAACTCAAAAAACAAGCAGCAATGTATGCATGCAATCAACTTGAAGTCATCGTATAAAAGATGTCATATACGATCTTGCAAAAAATCCGTTAGCTGTGAGCCAAACACAACGTCTTAAACAATAAAAGTGAGCTGTTAGGTATGCAGCAGTGTCTGAACTGGTGGTACCGTTAGCCGTTAGCCAAACACACCAGGTGTCGGTTTAAGGGTAGTAAGTGAGGAGTCAGCAGGCAATGAATGGCTGAATAAAACAGGTAGTTATAGATGTTTTAAGAAAGCGTGAGTCACCGCAACCACAAGAGATCCTCGAGCATGCAGCCATAACTGGGAACCCAAAATATTATGCAGTTTGCTGCAGCAGAATGCGAGATTCTCTAAAGCTGTTTCACATCTCCTGAAAACTTCTCTCTCCAGACTCCGGGCGGTTGTGGTGAAATTAAACCTGGAGCGACACAGATGTGGACGTTGACACGTTTTACAGCTTGAGATGAAGTCTAGGTCATG
This sequence comes from Ophthalmolycus amberensis, assembly GCA_024529925.1. Taxonomy (NCBI): domain Eukaryota; kingdom Metazoa; phylum Chordata; class Actinopteri; order Perciformes; family Zoarcidae; genus Ophthalmolycus; species Ophthalmolycus amberensis. The sequence continues at coordinate 453,268 of JAFEUB010001381.1, read as the reverse complement.
CTGTCCTCCACTGCAAACAAATAAAATAAAGGATCAAATGTTCCAGACTCCAGACTGTTCCAGATTTAATCAGTTTACATGTTCATGCAGTTTCTTTAGCAATAATATCAGATCAAGTGATACGTTTTATAATATGATGGTCTGTGAAAATCCCCAAAAAAGAAGCTGCAGCAGGAATTTGAGACTTCATGTTCTGCCTTGTCTCAGCAGTGTCTCTGCCTCTAACGACTCATCGCTTGGTAATGCTGATCAAACTGCAAAGGATGAGATAAATATATTAGTGGAGGGAAAGGCTGGAATAATCCAAAGTTCACATAAAACAAAGTCAAGTCAAAAGTGCTTTGGAGCACTCACAGATATGTTAACATTTAGAATAGACTAGCAATTCACCTTTTACAGCAACACTAAAGCTACATACAACAGAAATCAAATCATGCAAGCGTGTTAAATAAGATTAAGACCGTCATTTTAATAAAATATCACTGTTTGCCTTGAAAACTCATTCTCACTCCTGCCTGCGTTCACACGTCGTAAGGTCATAGAAATACAATGAGTAGAACGGACATCGATGTTTGTCGTGGTCGTTTTACTAGTTCAAAAGAAAATAGTGCTCAACACTGCGCATTGACCGTAGTATAACATAACAGTTAGCCCGCTACATCGATCAGTTCTTCACAATGACGACGGTACACGTACAAACTGCCGCTGCTCTGATCCCGTTACATCGGTTTGAATGGGAATGTCCGTTCTACTCTCGTTCTATTTCTATGCCTGCTGCGATAAAACACCGCTGACTTCCGTGTGTTCATGCATCAGGTGCCCGCGCGAGTGAGAGGAATTCAGCGGTTTTATGAGCTCATGATTTATTCATATTAAATATTTTTCAGTGATGAAAACGTGGCTAAACCCACTACAACTGAACGCCCACTACTAGCGAGAGTGGCCTTCTGCGGCCTGCTCTGCCTGCCGCCATTATGGCGCTAGAGAGGGGGAGACCGTAGTCTGCTCGTTTAACTGCTCTCCTACTGTTTTTTAGTGCATACAGTTCATACGGAAGCCTTCGGCGCTGCGTCCAAGCCGTATTAATGACAGTACCCTGATCTCTGGTCTGCTCTATAATGCTAACCACGTTGGCTACCTAGCTTGCTGGCTAGCCTACCAGCTAGCCTGTGTTGCCTTCGATCTTATTAAAAACGGAACAGTCGTGTGGCTAAGTTATCACGTCTGTTCCACACATTGTGGTCATTATTACAGAATGGAAGCCTTCATTGACAGCGAGGTACATTCTAAACTACTACAACAAAATATATTATTACGTGGGCGCGTCGTAATTGACTTAAGAAATGAGAAATATCTACAGTGATCTCTGTTTTTAACGCTGGGACATTTCCACACAAAAAGAGATGTTTCGTTGGGGTGATCTTTTGCAGTCGATTGGTTTTTATCGGTGACCTTAGATTCAGACCCCACTGTGACATGCTGCCAGCATCCTAGTATACGCAGCAATCAGTGGCGGCTGGTGGAACATGTTCTAGGTAGGGCCATCCTATCAATTTCAGCAAACATCCCAGTATGATTTAATGCAAAAAAAATGTAAGTATCAAACACGCATTATTACTTGGCAGTTAAATATATAACATGTATTCCAACACGAAAACAATCAGTAAATAACACTTATATAATATAACATAACATGTTCATTTATTGAGATGCCCCTATGGACCTTGTTATAGGAGGTAAAGATCAGGAGAAGTAAACATGAAGTGTAATTATGAATACTGATGTTAAATTAAGCTATGATGAGTTTTCACTGTTAATTTAACATCTCTATTACATGTTGATGCCTCCATGACCAAGTTAAGCAGATGAGACTGAGGACAGCTATGTAGAAGAAAAGATGTTCACTTTGCATAATATGTAGCTTGACAGAGTTCTCATGTGTGTCCTGGTGTTCTCATGTTTCCTTACCTCCTCATCCCTCACTCCCTACCCTGGTGTTGTCATGTTTCCTTACCTCCTCATCCCTCACTCCTGTAACTGTCCGTCCTGGATCTGTCCCCGTTGTTTTAAAAAGCTAAATAAATGATTAGCATGACGTCATCCAGCTAGCCAAACCTGTCTGGTGTACAGCTAGTACAGAAGCTTCGCATGTACTGCTTCCCTTTCCTGCGAGTCTGCTGTCTGATTCTGAGGTCAGGCTGATCTGATATCAGCTCTTTGGCTGCAGAATCTCCGCCAAAGTTCTCTCAAACGGGTCTTGGAGGAGGAGTGCTCGCGCTGGCGCGGGCGCCTGTAGAGACTTCTCCTGACGAGAACGCGCAGCTAGGGGGGCCTGATGGTTCTGGCCCACAGCTGAATCTATTTGAGGGCGCTGATTGGCTAAATTGTATGTCACTCATTTATATCTTGAATCAGCAATTGGCTAAACTGCTTCATAGACCCGCCTCTTTTGGGCCAAAACGATTGGGCCCCCCAAGCTGCGCGTTCTCAGAGTGTCGTGCACACAGACAGAGAGGACGAGCAGGAAAAGCATATATTTTGCGCAGATATCATATTTTACACACATTACTGGGTACATTCCATCGTTCAAAAACACAAATATTGACAATTTGTATAATTTATGATTATTATCATTTTTTTTTTTTTTGTGTGGCTCATGGTGGGGCCATGCCCCATGGCCCTCTATTGACCAGCCGCCACTGGCAGCAATGATCCACAGACTGTGTAGTGATAAGTAGAAGGTATGTTTGATAGATTCTCGCAGCGCTGGGGTTCTGTAATCGTTTTTGTTTCGATTTGATTGGTGTGCTGCTTTTGTGTCTGGAGAAAAGAAAGCAGTGACAGGCGAGGGTGTGGGTTTGGTTTCAGCGACTCGAAAATTAAAATGGATCTAGTTGTCATGACAGATCGGGCGTGCTTTGGGTGGTAAGCAAAGGCATCCCGAGAGGCAAAAGTCAGGGCAAAAAAAAGACTCACAAATGACTCATTACCTACGCGTAACAGTGAGCATTATGCCCACAGTAACGACTGCAGGCAGATGAGTGTGTGATCAACATCTTGAGACTTTTTCAACAGCTTCTCTCGTCTACAAGTAAGTAAGTGATACCCAGGCGGCAACCGCCGGTTCTGAAACGTGAAGTCAAAGCTTCATGTGTTAAAGCTGCATTCTCTCTAGTGTCCACCAGGGGGCGACTCCTCTGGTTGTATAGAAGTCTGTGAGAAAATGACTCTACTTCTCTCTTGGTTTATTACCTCAGTAAACATTGTACACATGAGTTCATGGTCTCAATCTCTAGTTTCAAGTCTTCTTCAATCCAGCATGATGTTCATTTAGTACATTATGGTCCATTTAGAGTCAAACAGACCATAAAGCAGGGGATGCTTTAGGGCGGGGCTACACAGTGATTGACAGGTTTCTACCTGAGACGTATACGGCGTCTCTACGTCACTCCTCCTCAGTCCAGATATGGTCACTTCCTGTTCACTGGTTGCAAAAGAACAAGATGGCGACGAACAAAATACCGAACTCAAGGCTTCAAAATCAACAAACCAATAGGAGCACTGAGCACTCTTCTGCCTTCACCAATACAATCTTTTATTTCCTATAAGAAAAATAAATGATAAATGACTATGACAAAGTAAAACGGTAACATTTAGTATTTTTGATAGATATTTGGGACGGTGGCATAAAGACATACATTGTCTGGATCCTTGTAGACCAGCTGCTAATCAAACTACAAAGGGATCTGTATCTGTCACTATGGATCATCAATGATCAGAATTAGTATCGGCTGCAAAAAGAACGTGATCGGGGATCTAAAAGTTATATTTACTCCCTTTTTTTTTGTGCAGATCCGATCTGTGACTCTGATCTGTGATACGATCAGAACCGTGAGTTTTATGATCCGCAGCTAGGAATGACCATTTAATTATGGAGAAATACTTCCAGGGGCTTTGAATTAAATCTTAATACGAGAAGGCAGGAGACTGGAAATCATAATCAGACGTTTGAGTGTTGCGATATTGTTTCTCTTCATTTAAGGCAGCTTCCTTCAGCAACGCAGACAGACAGCGCCGTCTCCGTCTATCTGTCTCTCAGCTGTATTAAATGTTAATCAGCCTCCTGCAGACTCAGCTGCTCTCTCCGGCTTCGTGTTTCTTAATTCAGCTCCAAATCGTCTCCTCATTCTGTATGCAGAAATCAGCCTAAAAAAAGAAAAAGAAAACCCTTTTTTCAAAGGGAAAAACCCTGCAGAGAGACACGCCACGCTCCCTCAATGCAAGGTAGATAGACAGAGCTATTGATAGAGTTGGTCCTGAGGGTGCCACCAGAGGAAAGGCCATGATGGGGTCATCCTCTGGGGAGCTTAAAGGCTGCCAAAACATTTCATGGTAATTTGCCCACTATTGCTGCCGATGTTAAACTTTGCCCTGATGGTGTCTCCAGAGGAGAGTTTAAAGGGTCACAAAAAATGATTGTGGTTCATCCTCTGGGGATATATTATTGTCCACAGCATATTTCATGTTGTTTTTGGTCGGTAGTTGTTCTGATGGACATCTCTCTGTGAGCAGAGCAACAATAGCATCACATTAGAGTCGTGTTTGTGTCTGTAAGGCCCACAGTCACTCTGCTTTTAGCTCTGTTTTGGTCTCCACCAACTCATGAGGAAAACTATTTAGCTCCTAAATGCTCCACTTGTGTCACCGGCTCGTCTCTAACTTCGTCCATCTGCTATTTGCTGCTGGGCAGGTAGCGTAGTGAGTCAATGTAGTCTCATAAATACATCGAGGACATAGAGCAGTGGTTCTCAACTGGTCTGGCTGCGGGACCCACCATCACCCCTTAATGACAAGCCGGGACCCACTACCCAAATTATATATATATATATATAATTTGGGTATATCTATATTCAAGAAGTCTAGTAGTAGTAACGTCTCTGTGTAGTAAACAACTGTCAAATCAAATAAAGAAAGTACACATCAATTATATTTTAACAAATATTAATCTCATTTTTCAAATTTAACTGGATGGATTATAAATAATACATAGAAATACATGAATAAATGTTCTTCTCATTTCAAGTAAAATAACGGCTGGATTAAAAAATAAATTACGTAACGAAATTCAATTTAGAAAACTTATTTTCACTGAATTGCCCTGCAGCTTTAAATTCAGTTCATTCAGGGTGAAGTGAAAAAGCCACAATATTATATTTTTCTCATCTTCTAAAAAGAGAAATTAGTGTTGGAAGAATTCACCTCTATGAGTCTGTCCAGTCAGAGTCTAATGACTCTGGTCTCTCTGGACATTTCTCTCTTTTGGAGATCATCCTATGATTTGACTTTCACATCTCACACAACAGTCCTGCTCTGCTGTCTGTATCATCTTCTCTCCCAGTGTGTCACGGTGTTTGTACATCTCACTCGTCAGGAAACTTGTCAGAATACTCATATATATTCACGTGATGTGATTCACAACCATTGGTCGGTGTTTTTCCTGCACTGCTGAACAAGTCCCGTAAATGCTGGAATAATTCCGCTGCATGAAAGAAATGCCCTTCAAAATAAAATCACAATGTTCTTTTTTTTCTCGTTTTTTTTTTGTCAGACCCACCTGTTGAGAATCACTGACATAGAGGATGTCCGTGATGACATCACGGATTCTTTGCCTTTAATGTCAGGACTCCATGGATAGAATGTTGTCATGATGAGATCACGGAATGTTGTCATGGTGACATTCCGGAATGTTGTCATGATGTCAGGACTCCATGGATAGAATGGTCTCTTTATGACATCACGGATTATTTGCCTTTGATGTTGAAGTGCCAAGCCTATATAGTCCTGTACATACCCTCACACTTGTCAGAGCAGCATCAAATTGGTTAAGACACACACTTGACAATTGCATTGGCAAATACAGTATTTCACATCACATCAAGTTGGTTCAGAAACACATTTAACAATTGCAATGGGAAACGCACTGAGAATGAGAAAACATCGAGAGATGATGGAGGAGCACCAGAAGAAGGCTGAAAATGAGCTGAAAAATGTACCTCTACAATGGCAAGAGAAGAAGTCTTCCCTCAAAGCACTCCAGCAACAAAACTGTGACCCCTTTCACTCCCAGGTGCAGGTCATCGCATCCGAACGAGCACAAGAGCAGGAAGCAGCAAAACAGGTGCTGGAAACAGCCGAGGCTTCCTCTAAAGCCCAGATGGACCCCGTTAAGGCTACAGTTGAACAGTTAGAAGTCAGTAAGCTCAAGGACGCTCTTCAAAAGGCCAAGCAGGAGTTGAAAAATGTACCTCTACAATGGCAAGAGAAGAAGTCTTCCCTCAAAGCACTCCAGCAACAAAACTGTGACCCCTTTCACTCCCAGGTGCAGGTCATCGCATCCGAACGAGCACAAGAGCAGGAAGCAGAAAAACAGACGCTGGAAACAGCCGAGGCTTTCCATAAAGCCCAGATGGATGAACAGAGCGCGGAGACAAACAGGATCGCAGCAGCTCTGAAAGAAACACAGGATCTGCTGGAGAATGAGCATCATGTTCTGCCTAAAACTACCACCGAGGAGGAGATGGAGGTATTTAAGAACTTCTGTCAGGCTACAGTTGATGAACTGTCAGATGAGAACAGTAAGCTCAAGGCAGATTTTATCAAGGCTGAGAATAAGCTGAAGAATAGAGATCAACTGTGGCAACAGCAAAGGTTTTCCTCCCGAGACCAGAATAAAAAAGCCCAGGTGAAGATCACAGCTGATTCTAGAAGACTGGAGAGGGAGGCTAAGCAGACACTGCAGAGATTCCAGGCAGCCCATGAAGGCCAGCTGGAGGAACAGAGAGCAGAGACCAGCAAGATCTTGGCAGTTCTGAAAAAGACTGAAGCTCAGTTAGATGCTGAGTCTCTCCATATTCTGGAACTGGCATCCCGCAATGCAGACCTGGAAAAAACCTGCAGGGACCTCAATCATGCCCAGCTGGAGACCATAGCTACTCTTCAAACAATACAGAAGGAAGCTACGAAGCTGGTCAAAAGAAACTGGGCGTCCCAAGCCCAGCTGGAGGAACAGAGAGCAGAGACCAGCAAGATCTTGGCAGTTCTGAAAAAGACTGAAGCTCAGTTAGATGCTGAGTCTCTCCATTCTCTGGAACTGGCATCCCGCAATGCAGACCTGGAAAAAACCTGCAGGGACCTCAATCATGTCCAGCTGGAGAAATGAGCTACTCTTCAAACAATATAGGAGGAAGCTACGCAGCTGGTCGAAAGAAACCGGGCGTCCCAAGCCCAGCTGGAGGAGCTGAGAACGGAGACAAACATGATCAAAGCAGCCCGGAAAAAGACAGAAGATCTGTTAGAAACTGAACGTTTTGTTTGGCAGCAAGAGAAGTCTAACCTCAAGGCCACCGAAGAAGATCTTCAGAGCCAGATCACCAACTTGCAGAAGAAGAACAAATTGTTCTTCAACTTCTTCTAATGCCCGGCTCCCCCTGGTTCCAGATCCTTGAGGATCTGGAGCCAGTGGTTCTTACCCCCTGGTTCTTACCCCCTGGTTCCAGATCCTTGAGGATCTGGAGCCAGTGGTTCTTACCCCCTGGTTCTTACCCCCTGGTTCCAGATCCTTGAGGATCTGGAGCCAGTGGTTCTTACCCCCTGGTTCTTACCCCCTGGTTCCAGATCCTTGAGGATCTGGAGCCAGTGATTCTTACCCCCTGGTTCTTACCCCCTGGTTCCAGATCCTTGAGGATCTGGAGCCAGTGGTTCTTACCCCCTGGTTCTTACCCCCTGTTTCCAGATCCTTGAGGATCTGGAGCCAGTGGTTCTTACCCCCTGGCTCCAGATCCTTGAGGAACTGGAGCCAGGGGTAAGAACCACTGGAACCACTGTTTGTATATTAACTGTTTGCCAAACTCACTTACAAGTAATTGGTGGAGGAAAAATTATTCAGATGCTTCACTACAGTAAAAGTACTAATACCATACTGATGAAACAATCCACGACGAGTAAAAGTCCTGCATTCGAAACCTTAGTCAATTATGTTATAATAAGCAAGGTGTACTTAAGAGTACTAAAAGTAGAAGTACCTGTGCAGTAAAATGTACCCTTGGGGATCTGGAGCCAGGGTTAGGAACCACTGTTTACAAAGCTGGTCATCTCGTGGTCTTCAAACTGACTTCAAAAACATTTGTCTTCGGATCCACGATATGTTATGTTATGTTTATTTTATTTGATATGGATATCACAGTAGCTCTACTTCCAGCCTCTCCTCCCCTCCTTTCTTCTCTTCTCTTCTCTTCTCTTCTCTTCTCTTCTCTTCTCTTCTCTTCTCTTCTCTTCTCTTCTCTTCTCTTCTCTTCTCTTCTCTTCTCTTCTCTTCTCTTCTCTCCTCCGTGTTCACTTCCTGAAGTTCAGTCAGAGTTTCTCCTTGTTGTCACATGACTGCTGGTCTCAGATGAATCAATCATGACTTCATTAGAATTGTAACATACATTTATGCACAAAGCCCAGATGCACTGTGTTACGTAAGTGTTTGGAGCGAAATGCTAATTTACAGCACCTGTCCACAGGAGGCTTTAAAAAAAAGAAAGAAGTTAAAATAGAAAATAAAGAAGTGTGACGACCCCTTCCTTCCACCAGGGGTCTGTGTCTGTTTCCTCTCAGGTTGTCTTCCAGGATGTTACAGTAATCGGCCACTGATACACCTGAGTTGGGTTGGTCCCAGCTATAAAGGCTGCCCCTCTTCTTCGGCTGTGGTGCCTCTCTGCGCCTCTCCTCTCTGACGCCTGTGTGGAGGACCTGGCTGATTGTTTGTTTTAGTTTAGTTTAGTTTCTGGTTCATTAAATAAATGTCTATTTATTACTTTTATCACTCGTCTTGTCTCCCTTATGTTAAGACTTTTTGAGCCGGGTCGTGACAGAAGTTAAAATAGGAAAAAAAGAGAAAATAAATCCACACATACATACATAGAGTAAAAGTGTGTACAGGGGTGTTAGGTGTGAGAACAATGTTGTTTCTCTTTTAGCCATGATTTATTAATACCTCTATTAAAAACATTAAAATGTTGTTGCATTTTCAACTCAGTTGGTAGACAGTTCCATAGTTTTTCTCCTTTAACAGAAGACTGATTGTCCAAATGAGGTTTTGCGTAATGCAATGCGACAGTTCCCGTTTGCTGAGGCCCGTGTGTTCACTCTGCTGGTGTGCTGCTGTCTTGTAACAAATTCATTAAGCAGGGAAGGAGCATGACCATGTAGGCATTTAAAATAGGCTTTAGGTTGGAATAACTTATGAAGCTTTCAAAGCTGAACATATTGTGTTTTTCTAAGATCTGACAATGGTGCCACCTCATTGGTTTTTTGTCCATACTTTTTAATGTCTGGTGATAGTGATATGATGGGTTGTATAGTTGATTGTGAGGCTTGTGACCAGGTAGTGATGCAGTATGATAGGTGTGAGAATATCATGGCGTGCATGTAGAGCTGAGCTGTACTGAATGGCAGATATTTTCTGATGAATCTGAAGCAGTTGAGATTTGATTTAACTTTTTTGCTGATATTACGCATTTGTTTATCAAATCTTAGATGAGAGTCTAAGATGATTCCTAAGTACTTCACATTGTCACCCTCACTGATGACCTCATTCTTTATTTCTACCATAAATCTTGCATTTTCGTGTCGTTTACATGTTGAATAACAAATTGAAACTGTTTTTTTTTACATTCAGTGTTAAGTGAGAGGACTCAAGCCATTGCGATACAGAATGTAAGGATTCAGTAAGCTGGTCAGCGGCCTTGCTCGATGTTCTGGCAGATGTATAAATAACTGTATCATCGGCATACATCTGGCAGCCAACCCCAGGACAGCTCTCAGGTAGGTCGTTGATATACATGCTAAATAGCACAGGACCTAGAACTGACCCCTGGGGTATCTTCACCTCAAAATAGGTTTATGATATAAAAACAAGAAAAACGGCCATCAGAAATGAACCAAGCACGAAGCACTGTGTGCATTCAAATCCAAAAAGAGGTCATCTGATGGGAAAACACCATATTTTTCCCAACTTTATCATGAATGAGGGACACGGTTTGAAAATGTCACAACAGCCAGAGCCCAAAACCAGACCATGTTTTTTTATTGTGTCAAAAAAATCTCAGAACACAACAGCAGAGTTAAATGATCAAATGAATGAACAGTAAAGTCTTCATGAAGGTACGATTTATTGCCTAGCTGTTGTATTAGGCTGCATACTTATAAGAAAACACAATTGAACAAAAACATTTGTTAATTTCTCATTCATTTAAACATTTTCATTTTCAACCGCTTTATGTAGACGTTCCACCACAGAACAAAATGAAGACAGGACTTTCCACAGAGCTGTGACGGTGACCATGAAGCTGCTGTTTTCCTTTAGAAACTCAGATAAGGCGTTCAGTAGAACAAAAAATATGATAAAAAAAATACACGATACATGCCCAAAGTTTGTGTTTTTGTGTCCCTGTATAGCCCTTAAGTTTTTAGACATTCATCTCCTTAATACATTTTATTTGTAAGCGCTTAAATAAAAGGTATTATTATTATTATATGTATTAGGAGATGAATGTCTAAAAGCGTAAGGGTTGTACAGGGATTGTTAGTTTTAACAATTCTTTGGCAGATGAAGCGACTGCTGCCAGTGTTAAAAGAGTACCTTCAAGGTGCGTCCGCTGTCTGACAGTTTTCTCACAAGTCACAGGACTTTACAGTAAAACTGGCAGATGATGATGTCTTTGCATACAAAAAAGTCCAAAAGGTATGAGATCATCTTTGAATATATGTTTGAATGGTCTTGATCAACTTGCCTCAAACCTTTTCTTTGTAGCATGTTTCCTACACGTGGAAGATCAGCTAAAGGCAGAATGTCTTCTGTGTTATATCTCGCGTATCTATCTCTCACACGGTTTGTTAGTCAGGCCCGAAAACATTCAATCCTATTTCAACGTCTTTAAAGAGAACAGAATCTGTTCTCGCTGCGGAGACTTGCCAGTCGTTGAGTACTCAGCATTCATCCGGCTGGGCAGTCATTTATACAACATGGTTTTGACGGGATAATACTTTTTAATCTCTTGGGATCAAAAACACTTGGAAGTGACGGGACAGAATGTTCCTCAGCATCCACAAGGACTGAAGTTGAGTGCTTAAGTAAGGACACGGGGCCGACATTGTAATGCTTGACTGTTTGATGTGAAGAAGAAATCAGATCAACATCTTCTTAAAAAGAATCATCAAGGACCTGTAGTGAAATGGTGCAGACGGCAGCTGCTGTTCTCCAGTCCACAGAGGAAAGTGGATTTGGCAATTTTAGTCGGCAACCCGTATAAAAGGTGCCCTCAGTAGAGAGATGTCCTCCAGGTGAGTCTGCAACGACCAACGACCACTGCTGCGATGTGTGATTGAATCAACGACCACAATTGGCTAACCCCTCGTCTACACACATGTATTTCAAACTCAAAAAACAAGCAGCAATGTATGCATGCAATCAACTTGAAGTCATCGTATAAAAGATGTCATATACGATCTTGCAAAAAATCCGTTAGCTGTGAGCCAAACACAACGTCTTAAACAATAAAAGTGAGCTGTTAGGTATGCAGCAGTGTCTGAACTGGTGGTACCGTTAGCCGTTAGCCAAACACACCAGGTGTCGGTTTAAGGGTAGTAAGTGAGGAGTCAGCAGGCAATGAATGGCTGAATAAAACAGGTAGTTATAGATGTTTTAAGAAAGCGTGAGTCACCGCAACCACAAGAGATCCTCGAGCATGCAGCCATAACTGGGAACCCAAAATATTATGCAGTTTGCTGCAGCAGAATGCGAGATTCTCTAAAGCTGTTTCACATCTCCTGAAAACTTCTCTCTCCAGACTCCGGGCGGTTGTGGTGAAATTAAACCTGGAGCGACACAGATGTGGACGTTGACACGTTTTACAGCTTGAGATGAAGTCTAGGTCATGCTGTCCTCCACTGCAAACAAATAAAATAAAGGATCAAATGTTCCAGACTCCAGACTGTTCCAGATTTAATCAGTTTACATGTTCATGCAGTTTCTTTAGCAATAATATCAGATCAAGTGATACGTTTTATAATATGATGGTCTGTGAAAATCCCCAAAAAAGAAGCTGCAGCAGGAATTTGAGACTTCATGTTCTGCCTTGTCTCAGCAGTGTCTCTGCCTCTAACGACTCATCGCTTGGTAATGCTGATCAAACTGCAAAGGATGAGATAAATATATTAGTGGAGGGAAAGGCTGGAATAATCCAAAGTTCACATAAAACAAAGTCAAGTCAAAAGTGCTTTGGAGCACTCACAGATATGTTAACATTTAGAATAGACTAGCAATTCACCTTTTACAGCAACACTAAAGCTACATACAACAGAAATCAAATCATGCAAGCGTGTTAAATAAGATTAAGACCGTCATTTTAATAAAATATCACTGTTTGCCTTGAAAACTCATTCTCACTCCTGCCTGCGTTCACACGTCGTAAGGTCATAGAAATACAATGAGTAGAACGGACATCGATGTTTGTCGTGGTCGTTTTACTAGTTCAAAAGAAAATAGTGCTCAACACTGCGCATTGACCGTAGTATAACATAACAGTTAGCCCGCTACATCGATCAGTTCTTCACAATGACGACGGTACACGTACAAACTGCCGCTGCTCTGATCCCGTTACATCGGTTTGAATGGGAATGTCCGTTCTACTCTCGTTCTATTTCTATGCCTGCTGCGATAAAACACCGCTGACTTCCGTGTGTTCATGCATCAGGTGCCCGCGCGAGTGAGAGGAATTCAGCGGTTTTATGAGCTCATGATTTATTCATATTAAATATTTTTCAGTGATGAAAACGTGGCTAAACCCACTACAACTGAACGCCCACTACTAGCGAGAGTGGCCTTCTGCGGCCTGCTCTGCCTGCCGCCATTATGGCGCTAGAGAGGGGGAGACCGTAGTCTGCTCGTTTAACTGCTCTCCTACTGTTTTTTAGTGCATACAGTTCATACGGAAGCCTTCGGCGCTGCGTCCAAGCCGTATTAATGACAGTACCCTGATCTCTGGTCTGCTCTATAATGCTAACCACGTTGGCTACCTAGCTTGCTGGCTAGCCTACCAGCTAGCCTGTGTTGCCTTCGATCTTATTAAAAACGGAACAGTCGTGTGGCTAAGTTATCACGTCTGTTCCACACATTGTGGTCATTATTACAGAATGGAAGCCTTCATTGACAGCGAGGTACATTCTAAACTACTACAACAAAATATATTATTACGTGGGCGCGTCGTAATTGACTTAAGAAATGAGAAATATCTACAGTGATCTCTGTTTTTAACGCTGGGACATTTCCACACAAAAAGAGATGTTTCGTTGGGGTGATCTTTTGCAGTCGATTGGTTTTTATCGGTGACCTTAGATTCAGACCCCACTGTGACATGCTGCCAGCATCCTAGTATATGCAGCAATCAGTGGCGGCTGGTGGAAAATGTTCTAGGTAGGGCCATCCTATCAATTTCAGCAAACATCCCAGTATGATTTAATGCAAAAAAAATGTAAGTATCAAACACGCATTATTACTTGGCAGTTAAATATATAACATGTATTCCAACACGAAAACAATCAGTAAATAACACTTATATAATATAACATAACATGTTCATTTATTGAGATGCCCCTATGGACCTTGTTATAGGAGGTAAAGATCAGGAGAAGTAAACATGAAGTGTAATTATGAATACTGATGTTAAATTAAGCTATGATGAGTTTTCACTGTTAATTTAACATCTCTATTACATGTTGATGCCTCCATGACCAAGTTAAGCAGATGAGACTGAGGCTATGTAGAAGAAAAGATGTTCACTTTGCATAATATGTAGCTTGACAGAGTTCGCATGTGTGTCCTGGTGTTCTCATGTTTCCTTACCTCCTCATCCCTCACTCCCTACCCTGGTGTTCTCATGTTTCCTTACCTCCTCATCCCTCACTCCCTACCCTGGTGTTGTCATGTTTCCTTACCTCCTCATCCCTCACTCCTGTAACTGTCCGTCCTGGATCTGTCCCCGTTGTTTTAAAAAGCTAAATAAATGATTAGCATGACGTCATCCAGCTAGCCAAACCTGTCTGGTGTACAGCTAGTACAGAAGCTTCGCATGTACTGCTTCCCTTTCCTGCGAGTCTGCTGTCTGATTCTGAGGTCAGGCTGATCTGATATCAGCTCTTTGGCTGCAGAATCTCCGCCAAAGTTCTCTCAAACGGGTCTTGGAGGAGGAGTGCTCGCGCTGGCGCGGGCGCCTGTAGAGACTTCTCCTGACGAGAACGCGCAGCTAGGGGGGCCTGATGGTTCTGGCCCACAGCTGAATCTATTTGAGGGCGCTGATTGGCTAAATTGTATGTCACTCATTTATATCTTGAATCAGCAATTGGCTAAACTGCTTCATAGACCCGCCTCTTTTGGGCCAAAACGATTAGGCCCCCCAAGCTGCGCGTTCTCAGAGTGTCGTGCACACAGACAGAGAGGACGAGCAGGAAAAGCATATATTTTGCGCAGATATCATATTTTACACACATTACTGGGTACATTCCATCGTTCAAAAACACAAATATTGACAATTTGTATAATTTATGATTATTATCATTTTTTTTTTTTTTGTGTGGCTCATGGTGGGGCCATGCCCCATGGCCCTCTATTGACCAGCCGCCACTGGCAGCAATGATCCACAGACTGTGTAGTGATAAGTAGAAGGTATGTTTGATAGATTCTCGCAGCGCTGGGGTTCTGTAATCGTTTTTGTTTCGATTTGATTGGTGTGCTGCTTTTGTGTCTGGAGAAAAGAAAGCAGTGACAGGCGAGGGTGTGGGTTTGGTTTCAGCGACTCGAAAATTAAAATGGATCTAGTTGTCATGACAGATCGGGCGTGCTTTGGGTGGTAAGCAAAGGCATCCCGAGAGGCAAAAGTCAGGGCAAAAAAAAGACTCACAAATGACTCATTACCTACGCGTAACAGTGAGCATTATGCCCACAGTAACGACTGCAGGCAGATGAGTGTGTGATCAACATCTTGAGACTTTTTCAACAGCTTCTCTCGTCTACAAGTAAGTAAGTGATACCCAGGCGGCAACCGCCGGTTCTGAAACGTGAAGTCAAAGCTTCATGTGTTAAAGCTGCATTCTCTCTAGTGTCCACCAGGGGGCGACTCCTCTGGTTGTATAGAAGTCTGTGAGAAAATGACTCTACTTCTCTCTTGGTTTATTACCTCAGTAAACATTGTACACATGAGTTCATGGTCTCAATCTCTAGTTTCAAGTCTTCTTCAATCCAGCATGATGTTCATTTAGTACATTATGGTCCATTTAGAGTCAAACAGACCATAAAGCAGGGGATGCTTTAGGGCGGGGCTACACAGTGATTGACAGGTTTCTACCTGAGACGTATACGGCGTCTCTACGTCACTCCTCCTCAGTCCAGATATGGTCACTTCCTGTTCACTGGTTGCAAAAGAACAAGATGGCGACGAACAAAATACCGAACTCAAGGCTTCAAAATCAACAAACCAATAGGAGCACTGAGCACTCTTCTGCCTTCACCAATACAATCTTTTATTTCCTATAAGAAAAATAAATGATAAATGACTATGACAAAGTAAAACGGTAACATTTAGTATTTTTGATAGATATTTGGGACGGTGGCATAAAGACATACATTGTCTGGATCCTTGTAGACCAGCTGCTAATCAAACTACAAAGGGATCTGTATCTGTCACTATGGATCATCAATGATCAGAATTAGTATCGGCTGCAAAAAGAACGTGATCGGGGATCTAAAAGTTATATTTACTCCCTTTTTTTTTGTGCAGATCCGATCTGTGACTCTGATCTGTGATACGATCAGAACCGTGAGTTTTATGATCCGCAGCTAGGAATGACCATTTAATTATGGAGAAATACTTCCAGGGGCTTTGAATTAAATCTTAATACGAGAAGGCAGGAGACTGGAAATCATAATCAGACGTTTGAGTGTTGCGATATTGTTTCTCTTCATTTAAGGCAGCTTCCTTCAGCAACGCAGACAGACAGCGCCGTCTCCGTCTATCTGTCTCTCAGCTGTATTAAATGTTAATCAGCCTCCTGCAGACTCAGCTGCTCTCTCCGGCTTCGTGTTTCTTAATTCAGCTCCAAATCGTCTCCTCATTCTGTATGCAGAAATCAGCCTAAAAAAGAAAAAGAAAACCCTTTTTTCAAAGGGAAAAACCCTGCAGAGAGACACGCCACGCTCCCTCAATGCAAGGTAGATAGACAGAGCTATTGATAGAGTTGGTCCTGAGGGTGCCACCAGAGGAAAGGCCATGATGGGGTCATCCTCTGGGGAGCTTAAAGGCTGCCAAAACATTTCATGGTAATTTGCCCACTATTGCTGCCGATGTTAAACTTTGCCCTGATGGTGTCTCCAGAGGAGAGTTTAAAGGGTCACAAAAAATGATTGTGGTTCATCCTCTGGGGATATATTATTGTCCACAGCATATTTCATGTTGTTTTTGGTCGGTAGTTGTTCTGATGGACATCTCTCTGTGAGCAGAGCAACAATAGCATCACATTAGAGTCGTGTTTGTGTCTGTAAGGCCCACAGTCACTCTGCTTTTAGCTCTGTTTTGGTCTCCACCAACTCATGAGGAAAACTATTTAGCTCCTAAATGCTCCACTTGTGTCACCGGCTCGTCTCTAACTTCGTCCATCTGCTATTTGCTGCTGGGCAGGTAGCGTAGTGAGTCAATGTAGTCTCATAAATACATCGAGGACATAGAGCAGTGGTTCTCAACTGGTCTGGCTGCGGGACCCACCATCACCCCTTAATGACAAGCCGGGACCCACTACCCAAATTATATATATATATATATATAATTTGGGTATATCTATATTCAAGAAGTCTAGTAGTAGTAACGTCTCTGTGTAGTAAACAACTGTCAAATCAAATAAAGAAAGTACACATCAATTATATTTTAACAAATATTAATCTCATTTTTCAAATTTAACTGGATGGATTATAAATAATACATAGAAATACATGAATAAATGTTCTTCTCATTTCAAGTAAAATAACGGCTGGATTAAAAAATAAATTACGTAACGAAATTCAATTTAGAAAACTTATTTTCACTGAATTGCCCTGCAGCTTTAAATTCAGTTCATTCAGGGTGAAGTGAAAAAGCCACAATATTATATTTTTCTCATCTTCTAAAAAGAGAAATTAGTGTTGGAAGAATTCACCTCTATGAGTCTGTCCAGTCAGAGTCTAATGACTCTGGTCTCTCTGGACATTTCTCTCTTTTGGAGATCATCCTATGATTTGACTTTCACATCTCACACAACAGTCCTGCTCTGCTGTCTGTATCATCTTCTCTCCCAGTGTGTCACGGTGTTTGTACATCTCACTCGTCAGGAAACTTGTCAGAATACTCATATATATTCACGTGATGTGATTCACAACCATTGGTCGGTGTTTTTCCTGCACTGCTGAACAAGTCCCGTAAATGCTGGAATAATTCCGCTGCATGAAAGAAATGCCCTTCAAAATAAAATCACAATGTTCTTTTTTTTCTCGTTTTTTTTTTGTCAGACCCACCTGTTGAGAATCACTGACATAGAGGATGTCCGTGATGACATCACGGATTCTTTGCCTTTAATGTCAGGACTCCATGGATAGAATGTTGTCATGATGAGATCACGGAATGTTGTCATGGTGACATTCCGGAATGTTGTCATGATGTCAGGACTCCATGGATAGAATGGTCTCTTTATGACATCACGGATTATTTGCCTTTGATGTTGAAGTGCCAAGCCTATATAGTCCTGTACATACCCTCACACTTGTCAGAGCAGCATCAAATTGGTTAAGACACACACTTGACAATTGCATTGGCAAATACAGTATTTCACATCACATCAAGTTGGTTCAGAAACACATTTAACAATTGCAATGGGAAACGCACTGAGAATGAGAAAACATCGAGAGATGATGGAGGAGCACCAGAAGAAGGCTGAAAATGAGCTGAAAAATGTACCTCTACAATGGCAAGAGAAGAAGTCTTCCCTCAAAGCACTCCAGCAACAAAACTGTGACCCCTTTCACTCCCAGGTGCAGGTCATCGCATCCGAACGAGCACAAGAGCAGGAAGCAGCAAAACAGGTGCTGGAAACAGCCGAGGCTTCCTCTAAAGCCCAGATGGACCCCGTTAAGGCTACAGTTGAACAGTTAGAAGTCAGTAAGCTCAAGGACGCTCTTCAAAAGGCCAAGCAGGAGTTGAAAAATGTACCTCTACAATGGCAAGAGAAGAAGTCTTCCCTCAAAGCACTCCAGCAACAAAACTGTGACCCCTTTCACTCCCAGGTGCAGGTCATCGCATCCGAACGAGCACAAGAGCAGGAAGCAGAAAAACAGACGCTGGAAACAGCCGAGGCTTTCCATAAAGCCCAGATGGATGAACAGAGCGCGGAGACAAACAGGATCGCAGCAGCTCTGAAAGAAACACAGGATCTGCTGGAGAATGAGCATCATGTTCTGCCTAAAACTACCACCGAGGAGGAGATGGAGGTATTTAAGAACTTCTGTCAGGCTACAGTTGATGAACTGTCAGATGAGAACAGTAAGCTCAAGGCAGATTTTATCAAGGCTGAGAATAAGCTGAAGAATAGAGATCAACTGTGGCAACAGCAAAGGTTTTCCTCCCGAGACCAGAATAAAAAAGCCCAGGTGAAGATCACAGCTGATTCTAGAAGACTGGAGAGGGAGGCTAAGCAGACACTGCAGAGATTCCAGGCAGCCCATGAAGGCCAGCTGGAGGAACAGAGAGCAGAGACCAGCAAGATCTTGGCAGTTCTGAAAAAGACTGAAGCTCAGTTAGATGCTGAGTCTCTCCATATTCTGGAACTGGCATCCCGCAATGCAGACCTGGAAAAAACCTGCAGGGACCTCAATCATGCCCAGCTGGAGACCATAGCTACTCTTCAAACAATACAGAAGGAAGCTACGAAGCTGGTCAAAAGAAACTGGGCGTCCCAAGCCCAGCTGGAGGAACAGAGAGCAGAGACCAGCAAGATCTTGGCAGTTCTGAAAAAGACTGAAGCTCAGTTAGATGCTGAGTCTCTCCATTCTCTGGAACTGGCATCCCGCAATGCAGACCTGGAAAAAACCTGCAGGGACCTCAATCATGTCCAGCTGGAGAAATGAGCTACTCTTCAAACAATATAGGAGGAAG
The DNA here is from genome assembly GCA_024529925.1 of Ophthalmolycus amberensis. Taxonomy (NCBI): domain Eukaryota; kingdom Metazoa; phylum Chordata; class Actinopteri; order Perciformes; family Zoarcidae; genus Ophthalmolycus; species Ophthalmolycus amberensis. The sequence continues at coordinate 433,997 of JAFEUB010001381.1, read as the reverse complement.
CTACGCAGCTGGTCGAAAGAAACCGGGCGTCCCAAGCCCAGCTGGAGGAGCTGAGAACGGAGACAAACATGATCAAAGCAGCCCGGAAAAAGACAGAAGATCTGTTAGAAACTGAACGTTTTGTTTGGCAGCAAGAGAAGTCTAACCTCAAGGCCACCGAAGAAGATCTTCAGAGCCAGATCACCAACTTGCAGAAGAAGAACAAATTGTTCTTCAACTTCTTCTAATGCCCGGCTCCCCCTGGTTCCAGATCCTTGAGGATCTGGAGCCAGTGGTTCTTACCCCCTGGTTCTTACCCCCTGGTTCCAGATCCTTGAGGATCTGGAGCCAGTGGTTCTTACCCCCTGGTTCTTACCCCCTGGTTCCAGATCCTTGAGGATCTGGAGCCAGTGGTTCTTACCCCCTGGTTCTTACCCCCTGGTTCCAGATCCTTGAGGATCTGGAGCCAGTGATTCTTACCCCCTGGTTCTTACCCCCTGGTTCCAGATCCTTGAGGATCTGGAGCCAGTGGTTCTTACCCCCTGGTTCTTACCCCCTGTTTCCAGATCCTTGAGGATCTGGAGCCAGTGGTTCTTACCCCCTGGCTCCAGATCCTTGAGGAACTGGAGCCAGGGGTAAGAACCACTGGAACCACTGTTTGTATATTAACTGTTTGCCAAACTCACTTACAAGTAATTGGTGGAGGAAAAATTATTCAGATGCTTCACTACAGTAAAAGTACTAATACCATACTGATGAAACAATCCACGACGAGTAAAAGTCCTGCATTCGAAACCTTAGTCAATTATGTTATAATAAGCAAGGTGTACTTAAGAGTACTAAAAGTAGAAGTACCTGTGCAGTAAAATGTACCCTTGGGGATCTGGAGCCAGGGTTAGGAACCACTGTTTACAAAGCTAGGTCATCTCGTGGTCTTCAAACTGACTTCAAAAACATTTGTCTTCGGATCCACGATATGTTATGTTATGTTTATTTTATTTGATATGGATATCACAGTAGCTCTACTTCCAGCCTCTCCTCTCCTCCCCTCCTTTCTTCTCTTCTCTTCTCTTCTCTTCTCTTCTCTTCTCTTCTCTTCTCTTCTCTTCTCTTCTCTTCTCTTCTCTTCTCTTCTCTTCTCTCCTCCGTGTTCACTTCCTGAAGTTCAGTCAGAGTTTCTCCTTGTTGTCACATGACTGCTGGTCTCAGATGAATCAATCATGACTTCATTAGAATTGTAACATACATTTATGCACAAAGCCCAGATGCACTGTGTTACGTAAGTGTTTGGAGCGAAATGCTAATTTACAGCACCTGTCCACAGGAGGCTTTAAAAAAAAGAAAGAAGTTAAAATAGAAAATAAAGAAGTGTGACGACCCCTTCCTTCCACCAGGGGTCTGTGTCTGTTTCCTCTCAGGTTGTCTTCCAGGATGTTACAGTAATCGGCCACTGATACACCTGAGTTGGGTTGGTCCCAGCTATAAAGGCTGCCCCTCTTCTTCGGCTGTGGTGCCTCTCTGCGCCTCTCCTCTCTGACGCCTGTGTGGAGGACCTGGCTGATTGTTTGTTTTAGTTTAGTTTAGTTTCTGGTTCATTAAATAAATGTCTATTTATTACTTTTATCACTCGTCTTGTCTCCCTTATGTTAAGACTTTTTGAGCCGGGTCGTGACAGAAGTTAAAATAGGAAAAAAAGAGAAAATAAATCCACACATACATACATAGAGTAAAAGTGTGTACAGGGGTGTTAGGTGTGAGAACAATGTTGTTTCTCTTTTAGCCATGATTTATTAATACCTCTATTAAAAACATTAAAATGTTGTTGCATTTTCAACTCAGTTGGTAGACAGTTCCATAGTTTTTCTCCTTTAACAGAAGACTGATTGTCCAAATGAGGTTTTGCGTAATGCAATGCGACAGTTCCCGTTTGCTGAGGCCCGTGTGTTCACTCTGCTGGTGTGCTGCTGTCTTGTAACAAATTCATTAAGCAGGGAAGGAGCATGACCATGTAGGCATTTAAAATAGGCTTTAGGTTGGAATAACTTATGAAGCTTTCAAAGCTGAACATATTGTGTTTTTCTAAGATCTGACAATGGTGCCACCTCATTGGTTTTTTGTCCATACTTTTTAATGTCTGGTGATAGTGATATGATGGGTTGTATAGTTGATTGTGAGGCTTGTGACCAGGTAGTGATGCAGTATGATAGGTGTGAGAATATCATGGCGTGCATGTAGAGCTGAGCTGTACTGAATGGCAGATATTTTCTGATGAATCTGAAGCAGTTGAGATTTGATTTAACTTTTTTGCTGATATTACGCATTTGTTTATCAAATCTTAGATGAGAGTCTAAGATGATTCCTAAGTACTTCACATTGTCACCCTCACTGATGACCTCATTCTTTATTTCTACCATAAATCTTGCATTTTCGTGTCGTTTACATGTTGAATAACAAATTGAAACTGTTTTTTTTTACATTCAGTGTTAAGTGAGAGGACTCAAGCCATTGCGATACAGAATGTAAGGATTCAGTAAGCTGGTCAGCGGCCTTGCTCGATGTTCTGGCAGATGTATAAATAACTGTATCATCGGCATACATCTGGCAGCCAACCCCAGGACAGCTCTCAGGTAGGTCGTTGATATACATGCTAAATAGCACAGGACCTAGAACTGACCCCTGGGGTATCTTCACCTCAAAACAGGTTTATGATATAAAAACAAGAAAAACGGCCATCAGAAATGAACCAAGCACGAAGCACTGTGTGCATTCAAATCCAAAAAGAGGTCATCTGATGGGAAAACACCATATTTTTCCCAACTTTATCATGAATGAGGGACACGGTTTGAAAATGTCACAACAGCCAGAGCCCAAAACCAGACCATGTTTTTTTATTTAGTCAAAAACAGCAGAGTTAAATGATCAAATGAATGAACAGTAAAGTCTTCATGAAGGTACGATTTATTGCCTAGCTGTTGTATTAGGCTGCATACTTATAAGAAAACACAATTGAACAAAAACATTTGTTAATTTCTCATTCATTTAAACATTTTCATTTTCAACCGCTTTATGTAGACGTTCCACCACAGAACAAAATGAAGACAGGACTTTCCACAGAGCTGTGACGGTGACCATGAAGCTGCTGTTTTCCTTTAGAAACTCAGATAAGGCATTCAGTAGAACAAAAAATATGATAAAAAAAATACACGATACATGCCCAAAGTTTGTGTTTTTGTGTCCCTGTATAGCCCTTAAGTTTTTAGACATTCATCTCCTTAATACATTTTATTTGTAAGCGCTTAAATGAAATGTATTATTATTATATGTATTAGGAGATGAATGTCTAAAAGCGTAAGGGTTGTACAGGGATTGTTAGTTTTAACAATTCTTTGGCAGATGAAGCGACTGCTGCCAAGTGTTAAAAGAGTACCTTCAAGGTGCGTCCGCTGTCTGACAGTTTTCTCACAAGTCACAGGACTTTACAGTAAAACTGGCAGATGATGATGTCTTTGCATACAAAAAAGTCCAAAAGGTATTCGATCATCTTTGAATATATATTTGGAATGGTCTTGATCAACTTGACTCAAACCTTTTCTTTGTAGCATGTTTCCTACACGTGGAAGATCAGCTAAAGGCAGAATGTCTTCTGTGTTATATCTCGCGTATCTATCTCTCACACGGTTTGTTAGTCAGGCCCGAAAACATTCAATCCTATTTCAACGTCTTTAAAGAGAACAGAATCTGTTCTCGCTGCGGAGACTTGCCAGTCGTTGAGTACTCAGCATTCATCCGGCTGGGCAGTCATTTATACAACATGGTTTTGACGGGATAATACTTTTTAATCTCTTGGGATCAAAAACACTTGGAAGTGACGGGACAGAATGTTCCTCAGCATCCACAAGGACTGAAGTTGAGTGCTTAAGTAAGGACACGGGGCCGACACTTGTAATGCTTGACTGTTTGATGTCAAGAAGAAACAATCAGATCAACATCTTCTTAAAAAGAATCATCAAGGACCTGTAGTGAAATGGTGCAGACGGCAGCTGCTGTTCTCCAGTCCACAGAGGAAAGTGGATTTGGCAATTTTAGTCGGCAACCCGTATAAAAGGTGCCCTCAGTAGAGAGATGTCCTCCAGGTGAGTCTGCAACGACCAACGACCACTGCTGCGATGTGTGATTGAATCAACGACCACAATTGGCTAACCCCTCGTCTACACACATGTATTTCAAACTCAAAAAACAAGCAGCAATGTATGCATGCAATCAACTTGAAGTCATCGTATAAAAGATGTCATATACGATCTTGCAAAAAATCCGTTAGCTGTGAGCCAAACACAACGTCTTAAACAATAAAAGTGAGCTGTTAGGTATGCAGCAGTGTCTGAACTGGTGGTACCGTTAGCCGTTAGCCAAACACACCAGGTGTCGGTTTAAGGGTAGTAAGTGAGGAGTCAGCAGGCAATGAATGGCTGAATAAAACAGGTAGTTATAGATGTTTTAAGAAAGCGTGAGTCACCGCAACCACAAGAGATCCTCGAGCATGCAGCCATAACTGGGAACCCAAAATATTATGCAGTTTGCTGCAGCAGAATGCGAGATTCTCGAAAGCTGTTTCACATCTCCTGAAAACTTCTCTCTCCAGACTCCGGGCGGTTGTGGTGAAATTAAACCTGGAGCGACACAGATGTGGACGTTGACACGTTTTACAGCTTGAGATGAAGTCTTAGGTCATGCTGTCCTCCACTGCAAACAAATAAAATAAAGGATCAAATGTTCCAGACTCCAGACTGTTCCAGATTTAATCAGTTTACATGTTCATGCAGTTTCTTTAGCAATAATATCAGATCAAGTGATACGTTTTATAATATGATGGTCTGTGAAAATCCCCAAAAAAGAAGCTGCAGCAGGAATTTGAGACTTCATGTTCTGCCTTGTCTCAGCAGTGTCTCTGCCTCTAACGACTCATCGCTTGGTAATGCTGATCAAACTGCAAAGGATGAGATAAATATATTAGTGGAGGGAAAGGCTGGAATAATCCAAAGTTCACATCAAACAAAGTCAAGTCAAAAGTGCTTTGGAGCACTCACAGATATGTTAACATTTAGAATAGACTAGCAATTCACCTTTTACAGCAACACTAAAGCTACATACAACAGAAATCAAATCATGCAAGCGTGTTAAATAAGATTAAGACCGTCATTTTAATAAAATATCAACATGTTTGCCTTGAAAACTCATTCTCACTCCTGCCTGCGTTCACACGTCGTAAGGTCATAGAAATACAATGAGTAGAACGGACATCGATGTTTGTCTTGGTCGTTTTACTAGTTCAAAAGAAAATAGTGCTCAACACTGCGCATTGACCGTAGTATAACATAACAGTTAGCCCGCTACATCGATCAGTTCTTCACAATGACGACGGTACACGTACAAACTGCCGCTGCTCTGATCCCGTTACATCGGTTTGAATGTGAATGTCCGTTCTACTCTCGTTCTATTTCTATGCCTGCTGCGATAAAACACCGCTGACTTCCGTGTGTTCATGCATCAGGTGCCCGCGCGAGTGAGAGGAATTCAGCGGTTTTATGAGCTCATGATTTATTCATATTAAATATTTTTCAGTGATGAAAACGTGGCTAAACCCACTACAACTGAACGCCCACTACTAGCGAGAGTGGCCTTCTGCGGCCTGCTCTGCCTGCCGCCATTATGGCGCTAGAGAGGGGGAGACCGTAGTCTGCTCGTTTAACTGCTCTCCTACTGTTTTTTAGTGCATACAGTTCATACGGAAGCCTTCGGCGCTGCGTCCAAGCCGTATTAATGACAGTACCCTGATCTCTGGTCTGCTCTATAATGCTAACCACGTTGGCTACCTAGCTTGCTGGCTAGCCTACCAGCTAGCCTGTGTTGCCTTCGATCTTATTAAAAACGGAACAGTCGTGTGGCTAAGTTATCACGTCTGTTCCACACATTGTGGTCATTATTACAGAATTGAAGCCTTCATTGACAGCGAGGTACATTCTAAACTACTACAACAAAATATATAAAGTTACTTACCAAAGAATGGACGGTCGGTTTGAATCTTGCTGCAGGCGGAAAGACGACAGAGCACGTCATCTGGCACATGCGCAAAGGGTAGTCCCCCAACTAAACACATTTATTTTGCGTTGATACACACCATGTAACCTAAATAAATCTAATAAATGAAAGTATTCATGCATTTTATGTTAGACCCACTAAATATAAATGTGTTCATTTTTTAAATTGATATATTTAAATTAATCAAACACTATTTAAATGTGTCACCTTTAAGAAGGGCTTGAATCATTTTTTTGAGTGAATGATTCAAATGATGTCTTACAACAAGTCACTCCTCCTGTAAACGCCTGCAAATTTCCACTTGTTACATGAATACAGTCTTTTCACAGGAAACTACTTAGTTATGTTCATGAAAAGATCGTGAAATACTTCGTTAGGTTTAAGAAAAGATCGGGAAATATTTAGTTAGGTTTAGGAAAAGATCGTGGTTTGGGTTAAAATAACTATGGTAGCGTTACTGAAATACGTAAGTTACATGACAAATAAATCATCGTTGACTTCTCGTTTCACGAGGAACGATCAACGGTCTCCTGGGTCAAACACTGTTTTTGTTTGTCCCATCCTACTATGGATGGATTTTTGTTGACGATTGGTTCATGATTACGTGGATTAAATACAAATTGACTTCGTGGGATACTTACAAATGACAGCACATTAATTTAAAGCTACGAAAGCAGCGTGGAAGCAGCCTGAATGGGTTCATCAGTGCTTGCTTTCTTAAAAACAACGGCTGGTAAAAAAAGGTTGATGGGACTGAAAGGAAACCGTTAAAACAACATTGAAATTGTCTCCTCCTCCAGCAGGTTAAAGCCAACCCCAGATCCACTCTCGCTTTGTCCACTTTGTGTTTTGTCTCTATATTTGAGGGTTTTTTGTTTCTCTGAGCTGTGTTCACCATTTTCGTAGCTTCCTCTTGGATGCGTGCTTACAATCTGGCACCTGTTCGCTAGATTGTAATGATTGTTATGATGAACTGAAATGATTGAGAGGGATTATACATATTGTTTTTCAAGGAAGATCCTAGTTATTGAGCCTTTAACATATATTATAATTTATTTATATTTTGTACAATTATTCTAAATCTGCAAAGTAACTAACAGCAAACGTTATGAAATAAAGGCAGTGGAGTAAAAAGTACAATATCTCCCTTTGAGATGCAGCAGAGCATGAGTAGAAAATAACATGAGATAATAAGAAACACTGTGTGTGTGTGTGTGTGTGTGTGTGTGTGTGTGTGTGTGTGTGTGTGTGTGTGAGAATGAGAGAGAGCACACAGCTCGGATCAGACGCCACCGTCACCACGGGGAACCACGGTTTGATTGATGGCAGCCACATTTACGCCATCAGCTTCCCTGTGAGAATCCAAAATGGCTGCCTGCTTCCACGGAGACAACAGACGTCCCCCCCCCCCCCCCCACCGCCATGAAGAAGAATGAAACTCTCGTCCTTCCACGAGAGAGCGGGATCACAGTGTTTCTTCATCTTTGTTTTATGTGATGGTGAACTGGAAGTTCATTCATTCCTGTTGGAGAGAATCGTGTTGCATTCAGGTTCTGTCTGAAAACACAGTTACAATAAAGTTTGCTTAGATTTAGGCTCGATTCTTAGCTGGCTTTGGCTTCTTAAAGACATTCTTTGGGTTATTTGTATGTGGAAAACTTTGGAAATTACAAGATCAAAAGTCCTGAAGAATCTCAGAAAACAGTGCAGCAACTGATATGAATATGAATATGATGTAATGTAATACAACAACAATACAATCCTGTGGTAGCCAGATAACAGTAAACATAATAAATTGTAACGCAAACAAGTTGTGCAGTTAAATGTGTATACATTATTAGATCAGGTTGTAGAAAAGCTTGTAAACAGGTATAAATTAAATATATGTACTGTGATGTAAACAGGTATAAATTAAATATATGTACTGTGATGTAAACAGGTGTAAATTAAATATATGTACTGTGATGTAAACAGGTATAAATTAAATATATGTACTGTGTTGTAAACAGGTATAAATTAAATATATGTACTGTGATGTAAACAGGTGTAAATTAAATATATGTACTGTGATGTAAACAGGTATAAATTAAATATATGTACTGTGATGTAAACAGGTATAAATTAAATATATGTACTGTGATGTAAACAGGTGTAAATTAAATATATGTACTGTGATGTAAACAGGTATAAATTAAATATATGTACTGTGATGTAAACAGGTGTAAATTAAATATATGTACTGTGATGTAAGGCAAGGCAAGGCAAGGCAAGTTTATTTGTATAGCACATTTCAACAACAAGGTGATTCAAAGTGCTTCACATGAAACCATTAAAAGCATAAAGGCAAAAGTAAAGGAGATTTAAAACATACATTGAAACAATAAAAACAGTCATTAAAACACTAAAAAAATAACTAATCAATGTCTCCCTGAGACATTACGCTGTACTCAATCAACCATACACTGCCGCAGTTCTGCAATTACTCGCACACAAACCACGTCTGGAAAAGATCTCTGCCGATCTGCGTTTTATAGTGTACGCCTTGCACGAACTCGGTCCCGGAGGAAATGGCGATATATTGTGCACTTTCTAAATTTGAATCGATGTCTCCCTGAGACATTACGCTGCACGCAATCAACCATACACTGCCGCAGTTCTGCAATTACTCGCACACAAACCACGTCTGGAAAAGATCTCTGCCGATCTGCGTTTTATAGTGTACGCCTTGCACGAACTCGGTCCCGGAGGAAATGGCGATATATTGTGCAGTTCTTTTACTTGTATAAAACCATTAAAAGCATCAAAACATAAGGCAAAAGAAAAGGAGATTTAAAAGCAATTAAGAACAGTGTAAGAAATAGAATACAGTAGTAAAATGCAGAAATGCAGGAAAATGATTAATATATTAATTGAATGTGGTTCAATTAAAGGCAGCAGCAAACAGAAAAGTCTTCAATCTTGATTTAAATGAGCTGAGGGTCTCAGCAGACCTGCAGCTTTCTGGGACTTTGTTCCAGATATGTGGAGCAGAAAAACTGAACGCTGCTTCTCCATGTTTAGTTCTGACTCTGGGAACAGAAAGTAGACCGGTCCCAGACGACCTAAGGGGTCGGGATGGTTCATAAGGTAGCAGCAGATCAGAGATGTATTTTGGCCCTAAACCATTCAGTGCTTTGTAAACCAACAGCAGGATTTTAAAGTCAATTCTTTGTTGGACAGGAAGCCAGTGCAAAGACATCAGAACTGGGGTGATGTGATCCACCCTCCTGGTCTTAGTGAGGACTCGAGCTGCAGCATTCTGAATCAGCTGCAGCTTTCTGACGGACTTTTTACAGAGACCTGTAAACACACCGTTACAGTAGTCCAGTCTGCTGAAGATAAATGCATGGACAAGTTTTTCCAAATCCTGTTGAGACATAAGTCCTCTAATCCTTGATATATTCTTCAGGTGATAGGAGGCTGATTTTGTAATTGTCTTGATATGGCTGTTCAGGTTGAGGTCTGAATCCATAACTACACCTAGATTTCTGGCTTGGTTTGTGGGTTTTAACATCAGTGATTGAAGTTGAGCGGTGATTTTCAATTGTTCGTCATTGGTACCAAAAACAATTACTTCTGTTTTATCTTTGTTTAATTGAAGAAAATTCTGGCACATCCAGTTGTTGATTTGTTCAATGCAGTTACCCAGCCCTTGTATGGGATTATAGTCCCCTGGTGACATAGTTATGTAGATTTGTGTGTCGTCTGCATAATTATGATAACACACTTTGTTGTTTTCTATAATCTGAGCTAGTGGAAGCATGTAGATGTTGAACAGAAGAGGCCCCAGTATTGAACCTTGGGGAACACCACATGTCATTTTAGTCAGCTCTGATGTGTAATCAGCTACAGACACAAAGTATTCTCGGTCCTTCAAGTAGGATTCAAACCAGTTAAGTGCTGTGCCAGAGAGTCCCACCCAGATTTTTAGTCTTTCTAGGAGTATGGCATGGTCGACCGTGTCGAATGCAGCACTGAGATCTAGTAACACTAAGACTGAACTTCTGCTGTTGTCTATGTTTAAGTGGATGTCGTTGAAAACCTTAACAAGAGCAGTTTCAGTGCTGTGGTGCTGTCGAAAGCCTGACTGGAAAACATCAAAGCAGTTATTTACGGCCAAGAAGTCGGTCAGCTGTTGGAAAACCGCTTTTTCAATTATTTTACTTAAAAATGGGAGGTTTGATATTGGCCTATAATTTTTCATCGTTGCGGAGTCTAAACTAACCTTCTTTAGGAGTGGTTTAATAACTGCAGTTTTTAGGGCTTGTGGGAAGACACCTGAGAGAAGGGATGTGTTTACAATTTGTAAAAGATCAGTGGTCATGCAGTTTGAAATATTTTTGAAAAAGTGTGTTGGTAGAATATCCAAGCAGCAGGAGGATGACTTCAGATGTTGTATGATGTCTTCTAGGCTTCTACGGTCGATTGAATGAAATTGTGTCATGATATTTGAATGGATGTTATTCAGAGATCGGGACAACACATATCCTGTGGTTGATGTGGAGGCACTGACTGCTTGTCTAATTTTCGGAATTTTGTCAGTAAAAAAGGTGGCAAATTGATTGCATGCCCAGGTGGATTGGAGTTCAGCAGCTACCGACACTGGAGGGTTTGTTAGCCTGTCGACGGTAGCAAATAAGGCGCGTGTATTGTTGTTTTTGGTTATGTCAGAGAAGAATGACTGCCTTGCATTTCCAAGTTCCAAATTATAATTGCGAAGTCTCTCTTTATAGATGTCACAGTGAACCTGGAGATTAGTTTTTCGCCACCTGCGCTCAGCTTTCCGACACTCTCGTTTCTCTATTTTGACCAGCGTAGCATTTCTCCAAGGAGATCTTTGCTTACCCGAGACAACCTTCACTTTTGTGGGTGCAATGGCATCAAGAATATTTTTAACTTTCAAATTGAAGCCATCTACAAGCTCATTGACTGAGAGACAAGAGAGGGCTGGTGTGGAGGAGAACTTCTGAATAAATAGTTCACTGGTGTTTTCAGAGATGTAACGCTTTGTCACAACCTTGGTTTGGACATTTGTGTGCAAGGAGATTGCACTCTCAAAGAAAACACAGAAATGATCAGAGAGTGCAACATCAGTCACAGCGACCTTGGAAATGTTTACACCTTTGGTGATGATTAGGTCCAGAGTGTGCCCCCTGTTGTGGGTGGGTCCTGTCACATGCTGAGTCAGATCATAGTTATCAAGGACACCACATAGTTCTATAGACTCTCTGTCCTGGGGATTATCAACATAGATATTAAAATCACCAACAATAACAACACAGTCAAAATCAATACAGATTACAGACAGCAGTTCAGTAAACTCATCAAAGAAGGTTGCACAGTATTTAGGCGGTCTGTAAATGTTTAGGAATAAAGCTTGAGTGGAATTCAGAGCCACATATTCAAAAGAACTAAAATGACCAAAGGACATCTGCTTGCATTGAAGAGAATCATTAAATAAAACAGCAACTCCACCTCCTTTCTTATGCGCTCTTGTTTCACTCATGAAACTGAAGTTGTGAGGTGTTGATTCAATAAGAACAGCTGCACTGTTATCTTGATTTAATCAAGTTTCAGTTAAAAACAAAATGTCCAGTTTGTGCCTAACAATAAAATCATTGATTAAAAATGTTTTTCCTGACAGAGACCTGACATTTAATAAAGCTAAAATGACATGAGGTTTATATTCATTGGTCGATAACTTCCTGAATAAATCACGTTAAGCTTTAAATAAATGATTAAAAGAGTAAAATCTCTAACCGAGTTTTGATCAAACATTTAAAATAAAGATCGAGACTTTTATATTCAGAATATTTAGTTTTATTACAAAAAAAAACACACAAACTGTACAAATTAAAAACACATTAAGTTCATATAAAACACACTAATATAGCAGGTTTCATATTTAAATACAAAGCAGCAGAGAAACTCTGGTTGTGTATATTTTACCTGGTGGTTCAGATAATACACCTGGTCAGAGGTCAGAGCCTATTGGCTGTAAACGCAGTGTTTCCTCAGAAGTCGGCGTCCAGCCTGAAGGTGCTGTCTGAGCCTCCAGACATCACGCCCATCCTCTGGTACTCGCCCACTCGCTTCTCAAAGAAGTTGGTCTTTCCCTCCAGAGAGATGTTCTCCATGAAGTCAAAGGGGTTCTCCACCCGGTAGATATGCAGAGAACCAAGTTTAACTCGCGTTAAAGACGAACATTTAGACCGTTTGTTCCATCTAGAGTTCACAAATATAGAGTTACAGGCAGAACCCTACAGGCGTCAGGTCTGTGTCGTGCTGTCGTTCTGTCAGTGAACCACTCGTCCTCCAATCAGAAGGTGTGCAGCAGCACTCAGCCCCCATCATTGGCTGAGGTCCGTACCCCTGCGCTTCTCATCACCACAGACCCGACCCCTGACCCCCCGTGGTCCACTGGGAGCTGTGGTTTCGTCGGGACGCTCTTACCTTGGTGAAGCCGAGCTCCAGCATCAGTCTGTCGGCTACAAACTCGATGTACTGGTTCATCAGCTCCCCGTTCATCCCGATCAGCTTCACCGGCAGAGCCTCCGTCAGGAACTCCTGCGAGAGAAACCAGAACACGTTAAACCACCCAGTGGACCCAGTGGACCGGAGCACAGAGACCACAACGTGTCCACAGACCTGCTCGATCTCCACCGCGTTCTGGATGATCTTGGTGACCGTTTCTGCCGACGGTTTGTTCACCAGATGTTTGAACATCAGACAAGCAAAGTCACAGTGGAGCCCCTGAAACCAGGAACAGACCAGTCAGGACACCGAGCGAGAGAGAGACACACCGGGACCCTACAGACCTGTTACAGGCGGACCCTACAGATCTGTTACAGGCGGACCCTACAGACCTGTTACAGGCGGACCCTACAGATCTGTTACAGGCGGACCCTACAGACCTGTTACAGGCGGACCCTACAGACCTGTTACAGGCTCATTGGCTGAGGTCCGTACCCCTGCGCTTCTCATCACCACAGACCCGACCCCTGATCAATAATCCATACTGACCAGTACCACACGCAGAGAGACCAGCACCACTGACCTCGTCTCGGCTGATGAGCTCGTTGGAGAAGGTCAGGCCGGGCATCAGGCCTCTCTTCTTCAGCCAGAAGATGGCGACGAAGGAACCAGAGAAGAAGATTCCCTCCACGGCGGAGAAGGCCACCACACGTTCTCCTGGAGGAACCACAGAGTGACGATCAACACCAGATACCGGACCAGTACCAGATAAACACCAGACACCGGACCAGAGAGCAGGTCTTACCGAAGTTGGCGTCCTTGTTGCCGATCCAGTTGATCGCCCAGTCGGCCTTCTTCTTCACACACGGCAGCGTCTCGATGGCGTTGAACAGGTATTCTCTGAGGGTCATTGAACGCACCGTCAGACACAGAACAGTAGAGTGTAGTACCAGAGACCAGTAGAGGTCTAGCACCAGGACCAGGTCTCTGGTGGTCTCACCTCTCAGCAGGCTCCTTGATGTAGGTGTCGATGAGGAGGCTGTACATCTCTGAGTGGATGTTCTCCATGGCGATCTGGAACCCATAGAAGCAGCGAGCCTCCGTCACCTGGACCTCCTGAGTGAAGCGCTCCACCTGGTGGTCACCCGGAGAACACCGCGAGGAGACGCTTTAATAACGTCAACATTTAGACTTTATGTCAACAACAGCTGATCTGAGAGCAGCTCACCAGGTTCTCGTTGACGATGCCGTCGCTGGCGGCGAAGAAGGCCAACACGTGAGAGATGAAGAACCTCTCCTCGTCCTTCAGAGACTCCCAGTGCTGCAGGTCTTTGGACAGATCCACCTGGACACAGACAGGAAGTGAGCACGACATCGTCGCGCACCCGGAGGCCACGCCCACACGCTCGTCTCCACGGTTACCTCCTCCGCGGTCCAGAAGGAGGCCTCGGCCTTCTTGTACATCTGCCAGATGTCGTGGTACCGGATGGGGAAGATGACGAAGCGACGAGGGTTGTTCTTCAGCAGAGGCTCCTCCTCTTCCTCTGGACTGCTCTTCTTCACGGCTTCAGACTGAGAGAATGCGCAGATAGGTTTATTTATATATAGGTTTATTTATTTATATAGGTTTATTTATTTATATAGGTTTATTTATTTATTTATATATATATACACATATATATACATACATACATACACACACATATACACACATATATACACACACATAGACATATACATACATACATACACTTCACAACTTTATTAGTTTAAATTAGAGCTGAAGTGATGAACTGAGCATTACATCATTCATCACATAAACATCTTCAGCAGACTAAACAAATACGTCATGTTGACTCTAGGAAACATGCTACAATCCAACGATTGATCGAAAACAATCCGACAACCTCTAATGTTCCTCTATAATCTGTTAGGATTACCTGCAGATACAATTCAAACAAATATTACTTATAACTGTAGAGAAACTAGAAGGAACAGCTGATCGATCATCAACAGGAACAGCTGATCGAGCATCAACAGGAACAGCTGATCGAGCATCAACAGGAACAGCTGATCGAGCACGTTTTTTGGCGCCAGAACAGAGACTTTAGGCGCCATGTGATCAAAATAACCAAAAAACAGCAATACGAGTTTAACATAATGTGACCGTTAAATAAGAAGAAGAAGAAAGTCTCAGTACATCCGGGTCTCACTCACCGCGTCACTGAAAATGTTTCGCGCCGTTTTTGAAGCCAAGATGCGGCTCGCGCTCAGACTCGGTGGCTGAAAGACGAAGAAGAAGCAATCCTCCGTGAAAAAACATGTACTTTATACACACAACGAATACTTGTACCGGCTGAAATACACATTAAACACAAGTGAGGAGAACATGGCCGCCGTTAAGACTTCTAGCGTTCAGATGTTTCTCTCACCGTGTTCTCTTTGTCCAGAGACATGTTGTCCATCTGACCGCTGAGGGACTTCCCGTTCTTCACACGAAGAGGACTGCGAGCAGAAGACATGTTGAATAAAAGATAAGTTAAGTCGTTAAAACTTTATAAAACCAGGAGGAGAAACTAAGAGCAGCCGACACGGAGACGAGGAGCGGAGAGAGACTGAAGCGGTTCCTCTCGTCCGCTCCTCCTTTATCCGAATATTGGCGCGAGAACGCAGCCGACCAATAGGAACACAGCACGTGACCGGCTCTTTAAAGTGCCGCTGCGGACGGAGCCAATCAGGTTGCGAAGCCGCGCTCACGTGACGGCTGACCAGCTGCGGGAAACTCAAAAAAACCGTCTTTATTTGCGGTTACGAAACTGAACGAAAGAGACGTTACGCAACTATTTAAACATGTGTCTGACATTTATTTTATTTGTTTTAATGTGTTACAATACATGTGTGACATCATTTATAGAGTTCATTTCTGGTTTGTTTATTGTTTACTGTAATAAAAGCGTTGTCACCTAAATTAAGCGCCAAAATAATACTTTTCACGTCACTTCGACAAAAGAAACACGGATTTAACGGTAGAATAATTGTGTATTTGTGTCTTTTATTAACTGAACGTGTTGTACCTTAAATCCGTTCAGGTTTCAGGCTCTAAAACAACAGTTGTAGCTTCTTTTTACATCTAAATTCAGACGTGTTAAAGAGGATTTCCTCCCTTTAAAATAATCTACTCTAACGCAACAACTGCTTCCTGGTTGCCGCCGAAGCGAGAGCCCTGATTGGGAAGACTTTCTTCTTCTTCGTTGGGGTTTTACAGCAGCCGGCAGACGTTATGTCGCATTGCTGCCACCTACCGGACCTGGACCATTACTGCACCATTTTAATACTAGATCCTTTTTATTAATTCAACAGACATATTATTTACCTTTCCTTCATTCCATCCTTCAAAATATTCCTTACTGATATTTACATTAATATTAAAATAGACAAGTAGCAAAACCACAGTATCAAAATACTGTTGTAAGTCAGAGTTATGTATTAATTTTGTTATTTTGAGGAAAAAGAACAAAAATATCACAATGATGTAATTTGCAGACTGACAGTCATTGACATTAATTAATAATTAATAATAATGAATCAATAAATCTTGTGTTCGTCACTTTAATGTTGCAGCTGGTAATTTAATTTGAATGACTCTATGAAGTGTTGTTTAATCTATAATAACACTTCATCATGTATTCGTATCAAAGTAACTGAATGTGGTGAAGTGAAAAGTACAATATTCCCCTTTGAAATGTAGAGCAATATAAGTATTTGATAGCAGTAGAAGTACCACAAACTTCTACTTCAGTCAATGAAGTAGTAGTAGTTGCTTTCCTCCGCTGTTTGCAAATGTGTTTTTTAATATAATTAAAATAATGATAATAAAGAAAAGGAGAAAAAGACGATTGAATAAGTAATAAAACTAGAGAATCGTATTCAGAGTTGACCCAGAGAAGCGTGTTTAAGTTAAATGAAGGATGTGTTCGACATATTAAAGTTAATTTATTATTTAACGCTTTAAAATCCAATCAAACAGACTCTTCTCTTTTTATTTAAAGTACGTTTTATTGAAAAACACAGTTGTCAATGAAACAGCTGGAGGTGGACGAGAAATTCTTGGCACAAAAAACACAATTATTATCAAAGTCAACCGTCCAATCAGAAGCTTTCGAGTCTGTTACCAAGATACGTCGTCACTCGAGTGAAGAGAAAACACGACGAGTGATTCGTCCGTCAGCCGCCAACATCGGGAAACCACAGTTCACCGTCGTTTCATCACGACAGCTCCCAGAAGGCCATATGGTATCATTATCAGATACTGAGTCATTATCAGATACTGAGCCATTATCAGATACTGAGTCATTGTCAGATACTGAGCCATTATCAGATACTGAGTCATTATCAGATACTGAGTCATACGATACTGAGTCATCAGACAGTGATTCATGATCAGATGCTGAGTCATTATCAGATACTGAGCCATTATCAGATACTGAGTCATTATCAGATACTGAGTCATTACCAGATACTGAGCCATTATCAGATACTGAGTCATTATCACATACTGAGTCATATTAAGATACTGAGTCATATTAAGATACTGAGTTATTGTTTTAAGATACTGAGTCATTATCAGATACTGAGTCATTATTTTAAGATACGGAGTCATTGTCAGATACTGAGTCATTATTTTAAGATACTGAGTCATCAGATACTGAGTCATTATTTTAAGATACTGAGCCATTATCAGATACTGAGTCATTATTTTAAGATACTGAGTCATTATCAGATACTGAGTCATTATTTTAAGATACTGAGCCATTATCAGATACTGAGCCATTATAAGATACTGAGCCATTATCAGATACTGAGTCATTATAAGATACTGAGTCATTATAAGATACTGAGTCATTATTTTAAGATACTGAGCCATTATCAGATACTGAGTCATTATAAGATACTGAGTCATGATCAGATACTGAGTCATTATTTTAAGACACTGAGTCATTATTTTAAGATACTGAGTCATTATCAGATACTGAGTCATTATTTTAAGATACGGAGTCATTGTCAGACACTGAGTCATTATTTTAAGATACTGAGTCATTATCAGATACTGAGCCATTATTTTAAGATACTGAGCCATTATCAGATACTGAGTCATTATTTTAAGATACTGAGCCATTATCAGATACTGAGCCATTATAAGATACTGAGCCATTATCAGATACTGAGTCATTATAAGATACTGAGTCATTATAAGATACTGAGTCATTATATTGACTGTCAGGATCTTTTTTTAATCATATTTTTGGTTGACTGGCTGAAAGGAGCTTCCATAAGGCGGTGCTCATAGTAGTGCAGCGAGTCCTTAAACAGGTTTAGTGATTATTGTCAGTTTGTCTGAGCTTCATGCTTCACTGTCGGGTGAACCGGTCTCTGTCTCTGTCAGATTTTTATATTAAATAAATAAAATTTAAAAAAGGCATTTATTGTTTTTAAGTCAGCTGCCACATCAGGATCAGTTAATACTCAATAGAACCTCAATAGAGCCTCAATAGAACCGGTTCACAGCTTAAAGTTCACCACAGTTGAACTCGAGGCGGAACATTTTGAGTGGATTTACTTTACTGATTGTGGTGGTTCATTGCAGATGTGACCTCCAGCTGAACATCTGGCAGTGATGTTGCTTCATCCGACACAAAATCATGAACTCATGAACAATGAAAACCTGAAGATTCTCATCGGGTCGGTTCTCTTTGTTCCACATCAACTTAAACTAAAATAAGAAGAAGTTTGGCAGCGGAGCAGCTTATCCTGGGTGACATGTTGTGATGTAAAGAAAGACAATGAAGAAAGACAACAAAGACAACAAAGACAGACAATGAAGAAAGACATCAAAGACAGACAATGAAGAAAGACAACAAAGAAAGACAAAGAAAGACAATGAAGAAAGACAACAAAGAAAGACACTGGTTGGACACTGGTTGGACTGGTTACGCTGGGTGGACTGGTTACGCTGGGTGGACTGGTTACACTGGTTGGACTGGTTACACTGATTACACTGGTTGGATTGGTAGGACTGGTTACACTGGTTGGACTGGTTGGACTGGTTACGCTGGTTGGACTGGTTACACTGGTTGGACTGGTTACGCTGGTTGGACTGGTTACACTGGTTGGACTGGTTACACTGGTTGAACTGGTTACACTGGTTGGACTGGTTGGACTGGTTACACTGGTTGGACTGGTTACACTGATTACACTGGTTGGATTGGTAGGACTGGTTACACTGGTTGGACTGGTTGGACTGGTTACGCTGGTTGGACTGGTTACACTGGTTGGACTGGTTACACTGATTACACTGGTTGGATTGGTAGGACTGGTTACACTGGTTGGACTGGTTGGACTGGTTACGCTGGTTGGACTGGTTACACTGGTTGGACTGGTTACGCTGGTTGGACTGGTTACACTGGTTGGACTGGTTACACTGGTTGAACTGGTTACACTGGTTGGACTGGTTGGACTGGTTGGACTGGTTACACTGGTTGGACTGGTTGGACTGGTTGCACTGGTTGGACTGGTTGAAGTGGTTGGACTGGTTGCATTGGTTGGACTGGTTGCACTGGTTGGACTGGTTGGACTGGTTACACTGGTTACACTGGTTGGACTGGTTGGACTGGTTACACTGGTTGGACTGGTTGGACTGGTTGGACTGGTTGCACTGGTTGGACTGGTTGCACTGGTTGGACTGGTTGGACTGGTTGCACTGGTTGGACTGGTTGAAGTGGTTGGACTGGTTGGACTGGTTGAAGTGGTTGGACTGGTTGGACTGGTTGAAGTGGTTGGACTGGTTGCACTGGTTGGACTGGTTGGACTGGTTGCACTGGTTGGACTGGTTGCACTGGTTTGACTGGTTGGACTGGGAGACAGTCTGGGGCGTGTCAGACGGGATCAGACCTCTCCTGTCAATCAAACTGGGACACAGTCTCAGTTATTCACTTTCATGCAAATTCAAACTTTATTGACACCATGTTCTGATAAAAATAGCTGATAAAAACAGCTGAGGGGAGAGAAAGTGATCTCTGAGGAGGAGGAGGAGTTTAATTATTGCGAAGAAGGTCTCAACTGAAAACTGTCCTCGTTAAACACAGAAACACACTAAGAGGAGGAAGAGGAGGAGGAAGAGGAAGATAAGATGCAAGTACAGTGGTGGAAAGAAAGAAACAAACTACATCCTGAGTTTAGTCCTGATTTTTGTCTTGAGTTAAGTTTAGTCCTGGTATTAATCCTGAGTTTAGTCCAGTGTTAAGTCCTGATTGTAGTCCTGAGGCCAGTCCAGAGTTTAGTCCAGTGTTTAGGCATTTAGGCAGATTTTAGTCTTGTTTTAGTCCAGACCAGTCCACAGTTTAGTCATTATCTGAGACCTCCAATCTCACGCAGTGTAGAAGCTGGATTAATTAACGGCAATAGAGTTCTTCAATGTGTTGTTTTAGTCCTGGAATTAGTCCAGAGTTTAGTCCTGAGCTTAGTCCAGTTTACTCCAGAGTTCAGCCCAGAGTTCAGCCCAGAGTTCAGCCCAGAGTTCAGCCCAGAGTTTAGTCCAGAGTTTAGTGCTGTGTTCAGCCCAGAGTTTAGTCCAGAGTTTAGTCCAGAGTTTAGGGCTGAGTTTAGTGCTGTGCTGTGTTACTGACCTGGGAGGCAGAGGTCCACACAGAGCAGCACAGCAGTTGGTCAGGATGCTTCCGTAGCTGTAGGGGTTGTAGTTATCCTTCCCTCGCTTGGTGGACCAGGACCCTTTAATCTGGATCAGGACCAGGAAAAGACCAGGACCGAAACAGAGAATGTTGGTTCAGTTCACCAGAGCCATTAAATATTACACAATATTATGTTTCTAGTAAATGATACAACAGAGACATTCCCGGTCCTCCTGGCGTCATCTCAGGGACACCCTGGTGGTCCTCGGACCACTGCTTTGTAAACTCACGTCCTCGTTGGTGGTCTGGTTGGAGCTGATGAGGTAAGTGTGGAACCCCGACAGACCCACGATCGACCAGATGGAGAAAAAACACACCACCACCTCCAGCACGGTGCAGAACAGAGTCAAGGACCAACTTGTGACTTATTAGAGTTTAAAAATCCTCGAAACCAAAATTTTAAATGATTTTACTCGATTATAGTTTATATAGTTTTAATTGTTTATCGCCTTTCCTTATTTCAAAGAGGAAACAGAAAACTTAACCGTAACCAACTTCCACTGGTTCTCTTTGGTTTCTGGGATTAGCTACCGACAGCTACCGACAGCTACCGGCAGCTACCGGCAGCTACAGACAGCTACCGGCAGCTACCGGCAGCTACCGACAGCTACAGACAGCTACCGGCAGCTACAGACAGCTACCGGCAGCTACCGACAGCTACAGACAGCTACCGGCAGCTACAGACAGCTACAGACAGCTACCGGCAGCTACCGGCAGCTACAGACAGCTACCGGCAGCTACAGACAGCTACCGGCAGCTACCGACAGCTACAGACAGCTACCGGCAGCTACAGACAGCTACAGACAGCTACAGACAGCTACCGGCAGCTACCGGCAGCTACCGACAGCTACCGGCAGCTACAGGCAGCTACCGGCAGCTACCGACAGCTACCGGCAGCTACCGGCAGCTACAGGCAGCTACCGGCAGCTACAGACAGCTACCGGCAGCTACCGACAGCTACAGACAGCTACCGGCAGCTACAGACAGCTACAGACAGCTACCGGCAGCTACCGACAGCTACCGGCAGCTACAGACAGCTACAGACAGCTACCGGCAGCTACCGGCAGCTACAGACAGCTACAGACAGCTACCGGCAGCTACCGGCAGCTACCGACAGCTACCGGCAGCTACCGGCAGCTACCGACAGCTACCGGCAGCTACCGATAGCTACCGGCTAAAACAGGTATGAGCATGACTGTGCATGAGGTAGACGGTGAAAGGATATCTGGCCGGACTGTCTTTGAGCGCACTCAGGAAACCTGTCCGGTTGGATCCTGCAGAGACAGAAAGTGTTGCTCAGGTTATGAACAACGTCTCTTTGTAGTTGTTTTACGTCTCTCGTCTTCATTTCATTTTATGGGGTTTATGGGGTTTATGAGACTGGGTTTATGGAGTTTGTGGGATCTGTGGGGTTTATAGGGTTTGTGGGGTTTGTGGGACTGTGGGGTCTGTGGGGTTTATCGGACTGTGGGGTTTATTGGGTTTGTGGGACTGTGGGGTTTGTGGGACTGTGGGGTTTGTGGGACTGTGGGGTTTGTGGGACTTGTGGGGTTTGTGGGACTGTGGGGTTTATGAGACTGTGGGGTTTATGAGACTGTGGGGTTTATTGGGTTTATGAGACTGTGGGGTTTATGGGACTGTGGGGTTTGTGGGGTTTGTGGGACTGTGGGGTTTGTGGGACTGTGGGGTTTGTGGGACTGTGGGGTTTATGGGACTGTGGGGTTTATGAGACTGGGGTTTATGGGTTTATGGGACTGTGGGGTTTATGGGACTGTGGGGTTTATGAGACTGTGGGGTTTATGAGACTGTGGGGTTTATGGGACTGTGGGGTTTATGGGACTGTGGGGTTTATGAGACTGTGGGGTTTGTGGGACTGTGGGACTGTGGTGTTTGTGGGACTGTGGGGTTTGTGGGACTGTGGGGTTTGTGGGACTGTGGGGTTTATGAGACTGTGGGGTTTATTGGGTTTGTGGGACTGTGGGGTTTGTGGGACTGTGGGGTTTATGAGACTGTGGGGTTTATGAGACTGTGGGGTTTATTGGGTTTATGGGACTGTGGGGTTTATGAGACTGTGGGGTTTGTGGGACTGTGGGGTTTGTGGGACTGTGGGGTTTATGAGACTGTGGGGTTTATGGGGTTTGTGGGACTGTGGGGTTTATGGGACTGTGGGGTTTATGGGACTGTGGGGTTTATGGGACTGTGGGGTTTATGAGACTGTGGGGTTTATGGGGTTTGTGGGACTGTGGGGTTTGTGGGACTGTGGGGTTTATGGGGTTTATGGGACTGTGGGGTTTATGAGACTGTGGGGTTTATGGGACTGTGGGGTTTATGAGACTGTGGGGTTTATGGGACTGTGGGGTTTATGGGACTGTGGGGTTTATGAGACTGTGGGGTTTATGGGACTGTGGGGTTTATGGGACTGTGGGGTTTATGGGGTTTGTGGGGTTTGTGGGACTGTGGGGTTTATGGGACTGTGGGGTTTATTGGGTTTATGGGACTGTGGGGTTTATGAGACTGTGGGGTTTATGGGACTGTGGGGTTTATTGGGTTTATGGGACTGTGGGGTTTGTGGGACTGTGGGGTTTATGGGGTTTATGAGACTGTGGGGTTTATGGGACTGTGGGGTTTATTGGGTTTATGGGACTGTGGGGTTTGTGGGACTGTGGGGTTTATGGGGTTTATGGGACTGTGGGGTTTGTGGGACTGTGGGGTTTGTGGGACTGTGGGGTTTATGGGGTTTATGGGACTGTGGGGTTTATGAGACTGTGGGGTTTATGAGACTGTGGGGTTTATTGGGTTTATGGGGTTTGTGGGGTTTGTGTGTGTGTGTGAGTGTGTGCGTGTGGAGGCGGTGTTACTCACTGATGATGACGTGTGTGATGACGAAGGCAAAGATGAAGATGGTGAGGAAGGAGAGCGAGAGGATGAACAGGTAGAAGAAGCGGTAGTTCCTCCGGCCGACGCAGTTGCCGACCCACGGACAGTGATGGTCGAACCACTCTGACAGGAAGTAATATCACAGCTTCACAATAAAACCACAATGATGTTTAAGCTGCTTCCACGACGTCCACTCAGTAAATACCAGACTGTGATGTCCTGCATTCAAAGCTGAGAACAAACATGAATGAAAGAACATGGAACACAGAAGTACTCCATGTAGATGTACTAGTACCTGGAGTACTTCCACACGGTCTACATATCTACACTGACCGACACAGTTGTCACACATTTCATGAACATTTTAGGGAACAGGGCGTTTGACCCGCCGTCCTCTCTGCGTTACCTTTCTGTCACCGATCAGTAAAGAAAGAAACACGTCAGCGTCGTTGTTACGATCAGATGGACAGTCGTCATGAATCTCATTAAAAACTGATAAAAGTCGTGAAAGTAAAACAGAAAGTCCACAAGATTTACTTTATGAAGGTAAACGTGACAGAGTGGCCTTTCTTCCTCCAATAGAACATCTTTGTTTGAGCCTGAACAGGATAGACGGGGTCAAAGGGGTCCCCAGGGGCCCAAAGGGGTCCCGGGGGCCTCAGGCACCCACCCAATGTTATCACCCAATTAAATGTTGTGATGAAAATGAAGATGAACCTTCCTCACCGATTTGTCTCTCCAGGTCGGCGGCCTCGGCCGGCGTGGCTCGGGGGAGGACGCCGGGGTCGGTGAAACTCGCCCGGAGCAGCATCCCCACCACGAAGACGAAGAGGACGCCGGCCACCGCCGGGATGACCGGCGTCAGGCTGGACGCCAGGAAGGGACAGCTGACAACGAGGACAACGAGGACAACGAAGACAACGAGGACATCAAAGACAACGAAGACAACGAGGACATCAAAGACAACGAAGACAACGAGGACAACGAGCACAACGAAGACAACGAGGACAACGAAGACAACGAGGACAACGAAGACAACGAGGACAACAAAGACAACGAAGACAACGAGGACAACGAGCACAACGAAGACAACAAGGACAACGAAGACAACGAGCACAACGAGGACAACGAGGACAACAAAGACAACGAAGACAACGAGCACAACGAGGACAACAAAGACAACGAGCACAACGAGGACAACAAAGACAACAAAGACAACGAGGACAACGAGGACAATGAGGACAACAAAGACAACGAGGACAACGAGGACAACAAAGACAACAAAGACAACGAGGGCAACGAGAACAACGAGGACAACGAAGACAACGAGGACAACAAAGACAACGAGGACAACGAGAACAACGAGGACAACGAGGACAACAAAGACAACAAAGACAACGAGGACAACGAGAACAACGAAGACACAAGATTTAGGTCCCTGGTGTTACCGGGACAACAGAAAGACGACAGAGGGTTTCACCTTCCGGTGACGTTACTAAAGGTCAAAGATCAGATGAACTCTTCATAAACAGTGCTGATTCTTGTCTGACTTCATTCTTCGGGCCACAGACGATCACTGGAGGTGTTTCAGCGTCTCGGAGGTGAACCAGGACGTCGTCTGCATATTGTTGACGGTTGATCTTACTGTTGGAGGCGCAGTTGAATAATGTTGACTGAACAGCAGGTTGAGTCTCTTAAAAATGCATTTTAATTGATATTGAGACTTAAACAATGCTTCTACAGAAGGTCTCATCGCTTTTAATGCATTTAATTATTAATGTGAATATCGTTCAGCGGATTACGAAATCAAATGTGTTTTCCATTTTGATTTTAATATTGTCACAAAGAATGTGAGAATGAAGTTTAGATAATTCATCATTTTCATTTTAATTTGCACTCAAATAACAAACATCGATGTAGAAACAGAGATTGTGTCACATTGTCATGTTTACATCGTTCTGATAAAGGCGTCTTTGGGCTTCCATACATCTGATGTCAAATCTGATGATTGGGTTATTATTTATCTATATTTGATTTAGTTGTTGATGTTCTTCCCACTGTGAACATCTGCACATTATTCCGTCTGTATTTTAGAGTTCATTCTAAGAGATGTTTGACCTTCAGTTCACCACAACACGCTGAAATATGATGACATCATGAACCTGATTCATTTTCTCTTGATGTCTTCTGAATGAACGTGGATCTGTGGTGGTTTCTCAGGGACCTGGGCCCCGTGCCACGTACGTGTCTAACTGAGTTAGCCGGATACTTTTCAGGATAAGATGACGTAGATCAGGCTTTTCGGTTCCACGAAGCAAGTTCGGCAAAATCACCATGGCAACACATCACAACACAGGTAACAACACACACACACACACCTGCTCAGGTAACGACACACACACACACACAAACACACACACACACACACACACAAACACACACACACTCAGAGACACACACACACTCACACACACACACACACACACACTCACACTCAGAGAGACACACACACACACACTCACACACACACACACACACACAAACACACACACACTCAGAGACACACACACACTCACACACACACACACACACACACTCACACTCAGAGAGACACACACACGGACACACACACACACACACACATACACACACACACACACACACATACACACACACACACACACACTCAGAGACACTCACACATTGTTTGTTGAGACGAATCAGAGAAGTGAAACACAGTGAAGATAAATCAGCCGGAGGTTTTGTGGAAATATATCTAGAGTCACATTCCTGAAGGACACAGATACTCTACTGTACTCTATATATTTATATATTGTCGATAAGAGTTGAGATCCCAGAGAGCTGCCTCGAAAACATGCATACACGTTCAGGGGAAAGGCAGGATATAAAAGCATGAAGCATATACTCAGAAATCAATAGTTAAAGTGTAATCGAAAGATAAGGTTTATAATCATTAACTAATGAATGTTTAAATGCATAGAGTGATTTAACAAAGTTTATGGTCGTAATATAACAAATGTTTAATGCATAGAGTGAGTTAACTAATGTAAAAACTGATTATAATAATGTTTTGTGTACCGGAGCTGAGATGTAGAAAAAGTGTTAAGTCATGGTGAATAAGCAATTTGGGGAGGAGACGGGGAAAACCATCATGAGACATGGGAGGAATGACTCACACAGGAAAGATCAAGAACTTTCCAGAAACGAACACACACACAAGAGGGTGGGATAAAGATCATGTGTTCAGAATAGGAGGGGGGAGAACAGACAGCCCAAATCAAGAATATAAGGAGCCGCTTGCAAACGGCAAACGGGGATTTCTATACGGGAGCTGTCCAGACGCTCCGAGAAAGAAGTAGAACGATTGTGCAAACAGAAAGGGAGTTATCTCGCTCCCCTTACCCTTGAGTCAGGAATGGTGGTGGCAGTGGTAGCAAGCGGATCACCCCCAAGGACCAAGAAGCAAGTGGGAGCGTGGCTACACTGGTGGCTCGTGGTGATGCAAACCATTAAAGGGAGAATAGTCACCGTGATCAGCCCATCAAAAGACTACGACGCAGTCGTGAAGATGCTGGCCACCGAAATAGGAGCGGGGGCAGTAACTATAGGGACTAAAGTAAAAGCCACTTCCCGCTACAAGGAGAATAAAAAAGAACAAGACGAAATAGCGGCATACATAGCCGAACAGCCACGCTACACTGAGGACACCGGCGAAGATCAGCTCAGCACTCGAGGGACCGAACCCTCCGTGTACTCTGGGTCAGAGTCCTCCGAGTCCCAGGACGACGAGGAAAAAGACGACAGCGAGAACGGGGGAGAACAGGAGGAAGACGAAGTCCAGGAAGACTCAACACTGAGCAGAGGTGCGGAGTACCACCCGCTCCCGTCTTCCATCGAGTCAGGGACGCCCTCTGCAGTAAAAAAGGCTCTGAAAGATTTCGAGGACCCGGAGCTGGGGCAGCGAAGGAAAGCCCAGTCTAAGACAAGACATCTTCGCTCCCTGAGCCCGGGAGAACACCTTCCATCGTTAAAAAAGATGCCCGAAGACACCAAAAAGTATGCGAACCAGACAGGGGTAACCGCATATAATCACTACGGAGAGCCATGGGACATAGACAGCCATGGACTGGTTGTCTTAACCAACTTGCATTTGAAACCTCACATCTCCCGGTTCAGAAAGGCACTGGCCAGAGAGGCCGGCAAAATCTACCAAGAAGAACTCGAAGACCGCCTCAAAGCATATAGAGAGACCAAGCCATCGGTAGTGGTTACCAGCGGCGGGACATCGGGTCATTTCGCTGTGCTACATGTACCAATCGAAAAATACCAGGATGGCGAAGATCAAGACGCCTATCGGGATGACATAGAAGCGGCACTAGAAAAAGGTGTCACCCGAGCAAGCGAGATGGCCTACAAAAGGGTCGTCATATGCAACGACGGGGCTAGGTCCGGCAACCTACCATGGGAGGTAGCCGAGGAGGCGGCCATGAGGATTATGCGCCTCATGATAAAAGCTCCCCACGGCTGGAGCCAGATCCAAGAGTTGATAATAGTCACCTCGGTGGCCCAATTCCAAGAAAGGAAAGAGAGAATACTGAGACCCCTCTACAAAACGGAGGGGCCAAACAACTGGAGGGCGGGACAGCCAAAATATGAAGAAAAAGAAGGCCCAGTTGTGAGAGCAATTCTGCCACGACTCCCGTCGTCAGCAGGATTAAAGAAAGAAACAGCAGACCGGAGGGGCTACCAAGAATCAACACCCGGTCCCTCCAGGCAAGAAGAGCGACGTCCACCAGCCAGCTCAAGCCAGGAGAGACGCCCAAAGAAAAAAGATACACCGATCACCTCTCCTCGAGGAGTAGCGGTGCAGACCGACGTAGAAACCTCTGGGTCAAGACGATCACAGCATGAGAACACCAGCCCAGCGGAATCCGTCGGCCTGCAGAGAATGCACTACGAGGGAGGAGGCGAAGGGTCCATAAGGTTCCTAAGTCCAGATCGGAGCCGAGCCAGCCCCAGAACTCCGGCGAGAACACCAGAACCAACTCAGCCGGCACCACCGTCCCCAGAACCAGAGAGGGAAGGCGAGGTAGAAACCGCAGCCGAAAGTTCAGATGAAGAAGGTACGGTGCAAACCCTGACTTCAATTGAATACGAACCCCCGGGAGGAGTAAAAGACCTGACACAGGGAAGCAGAAAAGGCAAGAAGAACGCACTGCCCCTTCTTTCAGTGTACACGGCTTCGCAGAAAATGGCCAGAGATGAACAATATGGGCCAATGACCACCAAAGACGGAAGAAGAGCCTATGTTCCGGAGGTCAGCCAAACAGGGTATGATGTTCCAGAGACATGGTTGCACAACCTCGAGGGAATGAAAGGAACAATGGTCTACGCAACAAAAGGAGAATGGGCGAATTTTCTGATGACCCCGACCTACGGCTCCCTCGCAAAAGCTACGGAGCTGACGGGTAATTTCCGAACGGGCTTTGTAGCAATCGTGTACGATGTCATGCTACGACGCCTGAAGAAAGCAGCCTACAAGCTGGCAAAAGAAGAAGACAGGGCGCTGAGGCAAGACATCTCGGACAACGAAGACGAACAGCCACCCCAAGAGCTGGGCCCAGCACGGAACGGCTGCCTCACAACCGCTGAAGAAAATGACGGCTTAACAAAGATGCAAGCCTCCACCCAGAGCTTTGGTGAGTTCAAAAAGATCAGGGCGATGGTGGCAAACCGAGACCCAAAAGAATCGGTGCAAGAATATCTGACGCAAAAATGGCTTATGGTAAAAGCCAGCTCCACAAACGATGAAGCAAAGAGATTGTGGCTGGCCCATGTGACGGACCAACCGATGGGTCCCGAAGAAACCGCGGAACAGCACTATCGAAGATTAGTGCTGGAAGACTGCGAAGACGAGGAGTCACAAATCGACAAGGCGAGGAAAAGCTTAGACAAAGGGCAAACTCTCACTCAGGCGTGGTACGCCTTGCGACAGGCGATTCCGCCAGAGAGGAGTGTGCAAGCCCTTAGGAAGCTGACAAAGGGCCTAATGAATGACATCGATTTTGTGACCCTAAACATCACCAAAAGTACCACCGAACAAATCCAAGAAACAGTAAGAAAGTGGGATCTGAAGAAAAAACACTTGGAAGACAAAAGAGACAGAGGAAGCCAACCGAAGCCGCCGGCTCCCAGGCCCTCGTATGACAATGCGAGGCCCACCGAGGGACCCGGCCCTTCACAGACACCCAGAAGGCAGCAAGGGGGCTTCCAAAGGGCCCCACAAAGCTACCAGCGTGAGCCGGGATTCCAGAGAGGTCCGCAAGGCTACCAAAGAGAGCAAGGTTACCAGCGTGAGCCGGGCCCCCAGAGAAGTCCACAAGGCTACCAAAGGGAGCAAGGAGCTCCAAGGCAAGAAGGGTTCCAGAGGCAGGGCGTCTACCAACGGACCCCGCCGGACCAACAACAGGAGGGGCCACGGCCCCCACCAGCCAACAAAAGCGGTTTTCTCTCCTCCGAAGACTACAACAAGCTGACAACAGAGCAGAAACAGGCCCTTCGTGTCTCCCGCCTGGAAGCTGGGAGCGAAGGGCAGAGAAAGTAATGGCTAAGCGGGCGCGGGTCACAGTGGATCATGCCTATTGGGTGGGGGACGACATATACACCGACGTGGATGGAATCCCCTATCAGGTAGATACTGGTGCTGAGGTGTCGATGACTCGCAAATGCCTTGAAACAAAAGGACACCTGACAGTTAAACTAGCCGACGGAACCATCAAAAAGATTCCGTTTGGCGTCTGGAAAGGAGTTGTGTGGGCTCTAGTTGTGTGGGACTGGTTACACTGGTTGGACTGGTTACACTGGTTGAACTGGTTACACTGGTTGGACTGGTTGGACTGGTTGGACTGGTTACACTGGTTGGACTGGTTACACTGATTACACTGGTTGGATTGGTAGGACTGGTTACACTGGTTGGACTGGTTGGACTGGTTACGCTGGTTGGACTGGTTACACTGGTTGGACTGGTTACACTGATTACACTGGTTGGATTGGTAGGACTGGTTACACTGGTTGGACTGGTTGGACTGGTTACGCTGGTTGGACTGGTTACACTGGTTGGACTGGTTACGCTGGTTGGACTGGTTACACTGGTTGGACTGGTTACACTGGTTGAACTGGTTACACTGGTTGGACTGGTTGGACTGGTTGGACTGGTTACACTGGTTGGACTGGTTGGACTGGTTGCACTGGTTGGACTGGTTGAAGTGGTTGGACTGGTTGCATTGGTTGGACTGGTTGCACTGGTTGGACTGGTTGCACTGGTTGGACTGGTTGGACTGGTTACACTGGTTACACTGGTTGGACTGGTTGGACTGGTTACACTGGTTGGACTGGTTGGACTGGTTGGACTGGTTGCACTGGTTGGACTGGTTGCACTGGTTGGACTGGTTGGACTGGTTGCACTGGTTGGACTGGTTGAAGTGGTTGGACTGGTTGGACTGGTTGAAGTGGTTGGACTGGTTGGACTGGTTGAAGTGGTTGGACTGGTTGCACTGGTTGGACTGGTTGGACTGGTTGCACTGGTTGGACTGGTTGCACTGGTTTGACTGGTTGGACTGGGAGACAGTCTGGGGCGTGTCAGACGGGATCAGACCTCTCCTGTCAATCAAACTGGGACACAGTCTCAGTTATTCACTTTCATGCAAATTCAAACTTTATTGACACCATGTTCTGATAAAAATACAATATGTGAGGAAAGTCCACGATAAACAGAGAATACATGAAAGTAGGTTATTTAAGTACATGAACTAATAAGACAGAATGAGTTCTACTGAAAGTGTCCTCAGTGATGATGAAGACAGCTGAGAGCAGAAGACACGGAGGATAAACTCTGACTTTCATCGTTTCTGTTTGTCAGCAGAGAAGAAGAAAGCGTGAACAGCTGAGGGGAGAGAAAGTGATCTCTGAGGAGGAGGAGGAGTTTAATTATTGCGAAGAAGGTCTCAACTGAAAACTGTCCTCGTTAAACACAGAAACACACTAAGAGGAGGAAGAGGAGGAGGAAGAGGAAGATAAGATGCAAGTACAGTGGTGGAAAGAAAGAAACAAACTACATCCTGAGTTTAGTCCTGATTTTTGTCTTGAGTTAAGTTTAGTCCTGGTATTAATCCTGAGTTTAGTCCAGTGTTAAGTCCTGATTGTAGTCCTGAGGCCAGTCCAGAGTTTAGTCCAGTGTTTAGGCATTTAGGCAGATTTTAGTCTTGTTTTAGTCCAGACCAGTCCACAGTTTAGTCATTATCTGAGACCTCCAATCTCACGCAGTGTAGAAGCTGGATTAATTAACGGCAATAGAGTTCTTCAATGTGTTGTTTTAGTCCTGGAATTAGTCCAGAGTTTAGTCCTGAGCTTAGTCCAGTTTACTCCAGAGTTCAGCCCAGAGTTCAGCCCAGAGTTCAGCCCAGAGTTCAGCCCAGAGTTTAGTCCAGAGTTTAGTGCTGTGTTCAGCCCAGAGTTTAGTCCAGAGTTTAGTCCAGAGTTTAGGGCTGAGTTTAGTGCTGTGCTGTGTTACTGACCTGGGAGGCAGAGGTCCACACAGAGCAGCACAGCAGTTGGTCAGGATGCTTCCGTAGCTGTAGGGGTTGTAGTTATCCTTCCCTCGCTTGGTGGACCAGGACCCTTTAATCTGGATCAGGACCAGGAAAAGACCAGGACCGAAACAGAGAATGTTGGTTCAGTTCACCAGAGCCATTAAATATTACACAATATTATGTTTCTAGTAAATGATACAACAGAGACATTCCCGGTCCTCCTGGCGTCATCTCAGGGACACCCTGGTGGTCCTCGGACCACTGCTTTGTAAACTCACGTCCTCGTTGGTGGTCTGGTTGGAGCTGATGAGGTAAGTGTGGAACCCCGACAGACCCACGATCGACCAGATGGAGAAAAAACACACCACCACCTCCAGCACGGTGCAGAACAGAGTCAAGGACCAACTTGTGACTTATTAGAGTTTAAAAATCCTCGAAACCAAAATTTTAAATGATTTTACTCGATTATAGTTTATATAGTTTTAATTGTTTATCGCCTTTCCTTATTTCAAAGAGGAAACAGAAAACTTAACCGTAACCAACTTCCACTGGTTCTCTTTGGTTTCTGGGATTAGCTACCGACAGCTACCGACAGCTACCGGCAGCTACCGGCAGCTACAGACAGCTACCGGCAGCTACCGGCAGCTACCGACAGCTACAGACAGCTACCGGCAGCTACAGACAGCTACCGGCAGCTACCGACAGCTACAGACAGCTACCGGCAGCTACAGACAGCTACAGACAGCTACAGACAGCTACCGGCAGCTACCGGCAGCTACAGACAGCTACCGGCAGCTACAGACAGCTACCGGCAGCTACCGACAGCTACAGACAGCTACCGGCAGCTACAGACAGCTACAGACAGCTACAGACAGCTACCGGCAGCTACCGGCAGCTACCGACAGCTACCGGCAGCTACCGGCAGCTACAGGCAGCTACCGGCAGCTACCGACAGCTACCGGCAGCTACCGGCAGCTACAGGCAGCTACCGGCAGCTACAGACAGCTACCGGCAGCTACCGACAGCTACAGACAGCTACCGGCAGCTACAGACAGCTACAGACAGCTACCGGCAGCTACCGACAGCTACCGGCAGCTACAGACAGCTACAGACAGCTACCGGCAGCTACCGGCAGCTACAGACAGCTACAGACAGCTACCGGCAGCTACCGGCAGCTACCGACAGCTACCGGCAGCTACCGGCAGCTACCGACAGCTACCGGCAGCTACCGATAGCTACCGGCTAAAACAGGTATGAGCATGACTGTGCATGAGGTAGACGGTGAAAGGATATCTGGCCGGACTGTCTTTGAGCGCACTCAGGAAACCTGTCCGGTTGGATCCTGCAGAGACAGAAAGTGTTGCTCAGGTTATGAACAACGTCTCTTTGTAGTTGTTTTACGTCTCTCGTCTTCATTTCATTTTATGGGGTTTATGGGGTTTATGAGACTGGGTTTATGGAGTTTGTGGGATCTGTGGGGTTTATAGGGTTTGTGGGGTTTGTGGGACTGTGGGGTCTGTGGGGTTTATCGGACTGTGGGGTTTATTGGGTTTGTGGGACTGTGGGGTTTGTGGGACTGTGGGGTTTGTGGGACTGTGGGGTTTATGGGACTTGTGGGGTTTGTGGGACTGTGGGGTTTATGAGACTGTGGGGTTTATGAGACTGTGGGGTTTATTGGGTTTATGAGACTGTGGGGTTTATGGGACTGTGGGGTTTGTGGGGTTTGTGGGACTGTGGGGTTTGTGGGACTGTGGGGTTTGTGGGACTGTGGGGTTTGTGAGACTGTGGGGTTTATGGGACTGTGGGGTTTATGGGACTGTGGGGTTTATGAGACTGGGGTTTATGGGTTTATGGGACTGTGGGGTTTATGGGACTGTGGGGTTTATGAGACTGTGGGGTTTATGAGACTGTGGGGTTTATGGGACTGTGGGGTTTATGGGACTGTGGGGTTTATGAGACTGTGGGGTTTGTGGGACTGTGGGACTGTGGTGTTTGTGGGACTGTGGGGTTTGTGGGACTGTGGGGTTTGTGGGACTGTGGGGTTTATGAGACTGTGGGGTTTATTGGGTTTGTGGGACTGTGGGGTTTGTGGGACTGTGGGGTTTATGAGACTGTGGGGTTTATGAGACTGTGGGGTTTATTGGGTTTATGGGACTGTGGGGTTTATGAGACTGTGGGGTTTGTGGGACTGTGGGGTTTGTGGGACTGTGGGGTTTATGAGACTGTGGGGTTTATGGGGTTTGTGGGACTGTGGGGTTTATGGGACTGTGGGGTTTATGGGACTGTGGGGTTTATGGGACTGTGGGGTTTATGGGACTGTGGGGTTTATGAGACTGTGGGGTTTATGGGGTTTGTGGGACTGTGGGGTTTGTGGGACTGTGGGGTTTATGGGGTTTATGGGACTGTGGGGTTTATGAGACTGTGGGGTTTATGGGACTGTGGGGTTTATGAGACTGTGGGGTTTATGGGACTGTGGGGTTTATGGGACTGTGGGGTTTATGAGACTGTGGGGTTTATGGGACTGTGGGGTTTATGGGACTGTGGGGTTTATGGGGTTTGTGGGGTTTGTGGGACTGTGGGGTTTATGGGACTGTGGGGTTTATTGGGTTTATGGGACTGTGGGGTTTATGAGACTGTGGGGTTTATGGGACTGTGGGGTTTATTGGGTTTATGGGACTGTGGGGTTTGTGGGACTGTGGGGTTTATGGGGTTTATGAGACTGTGGGGTTTATGGGACTGTGGGGTTTATTGGGTTTATGGGACTGTGGGGTTTGTGGGACTGTGGGGTTTATGGGGTTTATGGGACTGTGGGGTTTGTGGGACTGTGGGGTTTGTGGGACTGTGGGGTTTATGGGGTTTATGGGACTGTGGGGTTTATGAGACTGTGGGGTTTATGAGACTGTGGGGTTTATTGGGTTTATGGGGTTTGTGGGGTTTGTGTGTGTGTGTGAGTGTGTGCGTGTGGAGGCGGTGTTACTCACTGATGATGACGTGTGTGATGACGAAGGCAAAGATGAAGATGGTGAGGAAGGAGAGCGAGAGGATGAACAGGTAGAAGAAGCGGTAGTTCCTCCGGCCGACGCAGTTGCCGACCCACGGACAGTGATGGTCGAACCACTCTGACAGGAAGTAATATCACAGCTTCACAATAAAACCACAATGATGTTTAAGCTGCTTCCACGACGTCCACTCAGTAAATACCAGACTGTGATGTCCTGCATTCAAAGCTGAGAACAAACATGAATGAAAGAACATGGAACACAGAAGTACTCCATGTAGATGTACTAGTACCTGGAGTACTTCCACACGGTCTACATATCTACACTGACCGACACAGTTGTCACACATTTCATGAACATTTTAGGGAACAGGGCGTTTGACCCGCCGTCCTCTCTGCGTTACCTTTCTGTCACCGATCAGTAAAGAAAGAAACACGTCAGCGTCGTTGTTACGATCAGATGGACAGTCGTCATGAATCTCATTAAAAACTGATAAAAGTCGTGAAAGTAAAACAGAAAGTCCACAAGATTTACTTTATGAAGGTAAACGTGACAGAGTGGCCTTTCTTCCTCCAATAGAACATCTTTGTTTGAGCCTGAACAGGATAGACGGGGTCAAAGGGGTCCCCAGGGGCCCAAAGGGGTCCCGGGGGCCTCAGGCACCCACCCAATGTTATCACCCAATTAAATGTTGTGATGAAAATGAAGATGAACCTTCCTCACCGATTTGTCTCTCCAGGTCGGCGGCCTCGGCCGGCGTGGCTCGGGGGAGGACGCCGGGGTCGGTGAAACTCGCCCGGAGCAGCATCCCCACCACGAAAACGAAGAGGACGCCGGCCACCGCCGGGATGACCGGCGTCAGGCTGGACGCCAGGAAGGGACAGCTGACAACGAGGACAACGAGGACAACGAAGACAACGAAGACAACGAGGACATCAAAGACAACGAAGACAACGAGGACAACGAGCACAACGAAGACAACGAGGACAACGAAGACAACGAGGACAACGAAGACAACGAAGACAACGAGGACAACAAAGACAACGAAGACAACGAGGACAACGAGCACAACGAAGACAACAAGGACAACGAAGACAACGAGCACAACGAGGACAACGAGGACAACAAAGACAACGAAGACAACGAGCACAACGAGGACAACAAAGACAACGAGCACAACGAGGACAACAAAGACAACAAAGACAACGAGGACAACGAGGACAATGAGGACAACAAAGACAACGAGGACAACGAGGACAACAAAGACAACAAAGACAACGAGGGCAACGAGAACAACGAGGACAACGAAGACAACGAGGACAACGAAGACAACGAGGACAACGAGAACAACGAGGACAACGAGGACAACAAACACAACGAGGACAACGAGAACAACGAAGACACAAGATTTAGGTCCCTGGTGTTACCGGGACAACAGAAAGACGACAGAGGGTTTCACCTTCCGGTGACGTTACTAAAGGTCAAAGATCAGATGAACTCTTCATAAACAGTGCTGATTCTTGTCTGACTTCATTCTTCGGGCCACAGACGATCACTGGAGGTGTTTCAGCGTCTCGGAGGTGAACCAGGACGTCGTCTGCATATTGTTGACGGTTGATCTTACTGTTGGAGGCGCAGTTGAATAATGTTGACTGAACAGCAGGTTGAGTCTCTTAAAAATGCATTTTAATTGATATTGAGACTTAAACAATGCTTCTACAGAAGGTCTCATCGCTTTTAATGCATTTAATTATTAATGTGAATATCGTTCAGCGGATTACGAAATCAAATGTGTTTTCCATTTTGATTTTAATATTGTCACAAAGAATGTGAGAATGAAGTTTAGATAATTCATCATTTTCATTTTAATTTGCACTCAAATAACAAACATCGATGTAGAAACAGAGATTGTGTCACATTGTCATGTTTACATCGTTCTGATAAAGGCGTCTTTGGGCTTCCATACATCTGATGTCAAATCTGATGATTGGGTTATTATTTATCTATATTTGATTTAGTTGTTGATGTTCTTCCCACTGTGAACATCTGCACATTATTCCGTCTGTATTTTAGAGTTCATTCTAAGAGATGTTTGACCTTCAGTTCACCACAACACGCTGAAATATGATGACATCATGAACCTGATTCATTTTCTCTTGATGTCTTCTGAATGAACGTGGATCTGTGGTGGTTTCTCAGGGACCTGGGCCCCGTGCCACGTACGTGTCTAACTGAGTTAGCCGGATACTTTTCAGGATAAGATGACGTAGATCAGGCTTTTCGGTTCCACGAAGCAAGTTCGGCAAAATCACCATGGCAACACATCACAACACAGGTAACAACACACACACACACACCTGCTCAGGTAACGACACACACACACACACAAACACACACACACACACACACACAAACACACACACACTCAGAGACACACACACACTCACACACACACACACACACACACTCACACTCAGAGAGACACACACACACACACTCACACACACACACACACACACAAACACACACACACTCAGAGACACACACACACTCACACACACACACACACACACACTCACACTCAGAGAGACACACACACGGACACACACACACACACACACATACACACACACACCCACACACATACACACACACACACTCACACACACACACACTCAGAGACACTCACACATTGTTTGTTGAGACGAATCAGAGAAGTGAAACACAGTGAAGATAAATCAGCCGGAGGTTTTGTGGAAATATATCTAGAGTCACATTCCTGAAGGACACAGATACTCTACTGTACTCTATATATTTATATATTGTCGATAAGAGTTGAGATCCCAGAGAGCTGCCTCGAAAACATGCATACACGTTCAGGGGAAAGGCAGGATATAAAAGCATGAAGCATATACTCAGAAATCAATAGTTAAAGTGTAATCGAAAGATAAGGTTTATAATCATTAACTAATGAATGTTTAAATGCATAGAGTGATTTAACAAAGTTTATGGTCGTAATATAACAAATGTTTAATGCATAGAGTGAGTTAACTAATGTAAAAACTGATTATAATAATGTTTTGTGTACCGGAGCTGAGATGTAGAAAAAGTGTTAAGTCATGGTGAATAAGCAATTTGGGGAGGAGACGGGGAAAACCATCATGAGACATGGGAGGAATGACTCACACAGGAAAGATCAAGAACTTTCCAGAAACGAACACACACACAAGAGGGTGGGATAAAGATCATGTGTTCAGAATAGGAGGGGGGAGAACAGACAGCCCAAATCAAGAATATAAGGAGCCGCTTGCAAACGGCAAACGGGGATTTCTATACGGGAGCTGTCCAGACGCTCCGAGAAAGAAGTAGAACGATTGTGCAAACAGAAAGGGAGTTATCTCGCTCCCCTTACCCTTGAGTCAGGAATGGTGGTGGCAGTGGTAGCAAGCGGATCACCCCCAAGGACCAAGAAGCAAGTGGGAGCGTGGCTACACTGGTGGCTCGTGGTGATGCAAACCATTAAAGGGAGAATAGTCACCGTGATCAGCCCATCAAAAGACTACGACGCAGTCGTGAAGATGCTGGCCACCGAAATAGGAGCGGGGGCAGTAACTATAGGGACTAAAGTAAAAGCCACTTCCCGCTACAAGGAGAATAAAAAAGAACAAGACGAAATAGCGGCATACATAGCCGAACAGCCACGCTACACTGAGGACACCGGCGAAGATCAGCTCAGCACTCGAGGGACCGAACCCTCCGTGTACTCTGGGTCAGAGTCCTCCGAGTCCCAGGACGACGAGGAAAAAGACGACAGCGAGAACGGGGGAGAACAGGAGGAAGACGAAGTCCAGGAAGACTCAACACTGAGCAGAGGTGCGGAGTACCACCCGCTCCCGTCTTCCATCGAGTCAGGGACGCCCTCTGCAGTAAAAAAGGCTCTGAAAGATTTCGAGGACCCGGAGCTGGGGCAGCGAAGGAAAGCCCAGTCTAAGACAAGACATCTTCGCTCCCTGAGCCCGGGAGAACACCTTCCATCGTTAAAAAAGATGCCCGAAGACACCAAAAAGTATGCGAACCAGACAGGGGTAACCGCATATAATCACTACGGAGAGCCATGGGACATAGACAGCCATGGACTGGTTGTCTTAACCAACTTGCATTTGAAACCTCACATCTCCCGGTTCAGAAAGGCACTGGCCAGAGAGGCCGGCAAAATCTACCAAGAAGAACTCGAAGACCGCCTCAAAGCATATAGAGAGACCAAGCCATCGGTAGTGGTTACCAGCGGCGGGACATCGGGTCATTTCGCTGTGCTACATGTACCAATCGAAAAATACCAGGATGGCGAAGATCAAGACGCCTATCGGGATGACATAGAAGCGGCACTAGAAAAAGGTGTCACCCGAGCAAGCGAGATGGCCTACAAAAGGGTCGTCATATGCAACGACGGGGCTAGGTCCGGCAACCTACCATGGGAGGTAGCCGAGGAGGCGGCCATGAGGATTATGCGCCTCATGATAAAAGCTCCCCACGGCTGGAGCCAGATCCAAGAGTTGATAATAGTCACCTCGGTGGCCCAATTCCAAGAAAGGAAAGAGAGAATACTGAGACCCCTCTACAAAACGGAGGGGCCAAACAACTGGAGGGCGGGACAGCCAAAATATGAAGAAAAAGAAGGCCCAGTTGTGAGAGCAATTCTGCCACGACTCCCGTCGTCAGCAGGATTAAAGAAAGAAACAGCAGACCGGAGGGGCTACCAAGAATCAACACCCGGTCCCTCCAGGCAAGAAGAGCGACGTCCACCAGCCAGCTCAAGCCAGGAGAGACGCCCAAAGAAAAAAGATACACCGATCACCTCTCCTCGAGGAGTAGCGGTGCAGACCGACGTAGAAACCTCTGGGTCAAGACGATCACAGCATGAGAACACCAGCCCAGCGGAATCCGTCGGCCTGCAGAGAATGCACTACGAGGGAGGAGGCGAAGGGTCCATAAGGTTCCTAAGTCCAGATCGGAGCCGAGCCAGCCCCAGAACTCCGGCGAGAACACCAGAACCAACTCAGCCGGCACCACCGTCCCCAGAACCAGAGAGGGAAGGCGAGGTAGAAACCGCAGCCGAAAGTTCAGATGAAGAAGGTACGGTGCAAACCCTGACTTCAATTGAATACGAACCCCCGGGAGGAGTAAAAGACCTGACACAGGGAAGCAGAAAAGGCAAGAAGAACGCACTGCCCCTTCTTTCAGTGTACACGGCTTCGCAGAAAATGGCCAGAGATGAACAATATGGGCCAATGACCACCAAAGACGGAAGAAGAGCCTATGTTCCGGAGGTCAGCCAAACAGGGTATGATGTTCCAGAGACATGGTTGCACAACCTCGAGGGAATGAAAGGAACAATGGTCTACGCAACAAAAGGAGAATGGGCGAATTTTCTGATGACCCCGACCTACGGCTCCCTCGCAAAAGCTACGGAGCTGACGGGTAATTTCCGAACGGGCTTTGTAGCAATCGTGTACGATGTCATGCTACGACGCCTGAAGAAAGCAGCCTACAAGCTGGCAAAAGAAGAAGACAGGGCGCTGAGGCAAGACATCTCGGACAACGAAGACGAACAGCCACCCCAAGAGCTGGGCCCAGCACGGAACGGCTGCCTCACAACCGCTGAAGAAAATGACGGCTTAACAAAGATGCAAGCCTCCACCCAGAGCTTTGGTGAGTTCAAAAAGATCAGGGCGATGGTGGCAAACCGAGACCCAAAAGAATCGGTGCAAGAATATCTGACGCAAAAATGGCTTATGGTAAAAGCCAGCTCCACAAACGATGAAGCAAAGAGATTGTGGCTGGCCCATGTGACGGACCAACCGATGGGTCCCGAAGAAACCGCGGAACAGCACTATCGAAGATTAGTGCTGGAAGACTGCGAAGACGAGGAGTCACAAATCGACAAGGCGAGGAAAAGCTTAGACAAAGGGCAAACTCTCACTCAGGCGTGGTACGCCTTGCGACAGGCGATTCCGCCAGAGAGGAGTGTGCAAGCCCTTAGGAAGCTGACAAAGGGCCTAATGAATGACATCGATTTTGTGACCCTAAACATCACCAAAAGTACCACCGAACAAATCCAAGAAACAGTAAGAAAGTGGGATCTGAAGAAAAAACACTTGGAAGACAAAAGAGACAGAGGAAGCCAACCGAAGCCGCCGGCTCCCAGGCCCTCGTATGACAATGCGAGGCCCACCGAGGGACCCGGCCCTTCACAGACACCCAGAAGGCAGCAAGGGGGCTTCCAAAGGGCCCCACAAAGCTACCAGCGTGAGCCGGGATTCCAGAGAGGTCCGCAAGGCTACCAAAGAGAGCAAGGTTACCAGCGTGAGCCGGGCCCCCAGAGAAGTCCACAAGGCTACCAAAGGGAGCAAGGAGCTCCAAGGCAAGAAGGGTTCCAGAGGCAGGGCGTCTACCAACGGACCCCGCCGGACCAACAACAGGAGGGGCCACGGCCCCCACCAGCCAACAAAAGCGGTTTTCTCTCCTCCGAAGACTACAACAAGCTGACAACAGAGCAGAAACAGGCCCTTCGTGTCTCCCGCCTGGAAGCTGGGAGCGAAGGGCAGAGAAAGTAATGGCTAAGCGGGCGCGGGTCACAGTGGATCATGCCTATTGGGTGGGGGACGACATATACACCGACGTGGATGGAATCCCCTATCAGGTAGATACTGGTGCTGAGGTGTCGATGACTCGCAAATGCCTTGAAACAAAAGGACACCTGACAGTTAAACTAGCCGACGGAACCATCAAAAAGATTCCGTTTGGCGTCTGGAAAGGAGTTGTGTGGGCTCTAGGGCCCTACAATTTGATGACAATAACGGACCTAAAAGAGCTGCATAGCGGCTCAGAAGGTCGAACCCCGATAAAACAGCGACTAGAAATCCTAGGGGCAAAGCTAATCCAGATGGGATCGTTATCACGGGAGTGGTACAAACCAGTGGACATTCCAGAAGTGACCAAGCAAAAGACAGAAGAAAGCGACTTTTCCTCGGAGGGAAAAGAAACGCTAAAAGACATACTATCCCAAGCCGGAGTGGCCAGGTTCAAAAATGACTGTGGAGAAATGAGTGCGAAGTATACCCACACCATAGAAGGGGGTGTACACCCGCCCGTCCGCCAATATCCCCTGAACCCAGGGGCCGTTGCAGAGATGGACCTGATAGTCACGGAGCTCAGCGAGCTAGGAGTGGTGCGCGAGGAGCCAAATCCCATCACCAACAGCCCAATACAGGCAGTTAAAAAGCCTGAGTCATCGGGAGGAGGATGGAGACCTGTAATCAACTTTAAAGCCCTCAACCGCAGGACTGTCGCCAACCGAGCCAGCCTAATCAACCCCCAAGGGACGCTGAAAACACTGAGACTAAAAAGGTACAAATCCTGCATAGATCTGGCAAACGGATTTTTCTCGTTGAAACTAGCCAAAGCCTCCCAGAGCAAAACCGCGTTCACCCACAAAGGAAAAGCGTACGTCTGGGAACGGCTACCGCAAGGCTACAAAAACTCTCCGAATGTTTTCCAGTCTGCCGTAATGGACATACTGGACGGCCTGGAAACAACCATATACATCGATGATGTATTCATTGCCGATGACACCGAAGAAGAACATCTGGACCGATTGAGAAAAGTCACAGAACGACTTACAGCGGCAGGATTGAAATTGAATCTAAAGAAATGCCAATTTGGACGATTCCAAGTCAACTACCTGGGGTTCCAGGTCTCCAACGACCTGGGACTCTCGGACGGATTCTGGGAAAAAGTGGAGCAGATCGACCCGCCAGCCTTGCTGAACGAACTACAGAAGGTGCTGGGACTCTGCAACTACGTTAGGGACCATGTCCCTAGCTACCAGAAGTACGCAAGACCGTTGTACATGAAACTAAGAAAAGAAAAGCCAGAAGACTCCCACAAGAAGTGGGAATGGACAGCAACGGACCAAAACAGTTTGGAAAACCTGCAAACAGCCATTAAAGAAGCGTTGCGACTGGAGCCACGAAGTCTGACAACGAAGCTAGTAGCAGAGGTCAGTTGCAACGAAGACGACGCAGTAGTAAAAGTGTGCAACGAGGGAGGGGGAATAGTCACGCTGTGGAGCTACACCCTGTCCTCCGTGGAAAAGAAATATCCAGCAGAAGAGAAGGAGTTGGCAGTTCTGGCAAGGTATTGGAGCACCCTGAAAGATCTTGCTCAAGGGCAGGGCATCAGGGTCCTCACTCAAAGCCAGGTCCATCGATTCCTAAGAAAAGCCACGGTAGAAAGCACGAAGGCGACGAACGCAAGGTGGGGTCGTTGGGAAGACATTCTCCTGGACCCGGACCTCGAAATCGGCCCTGCACAACCAGTGAGTAAGAAAAAGACGAAACAAGACGAAACACCATCCGAACCGATAGAGTGGACTCTATACACAGACGGATCGAGAAAAGGACAAGACGACAAAGCCTACTGGGGCTTCATTCTCAAACACCAAGAGAAGGAGCGCTCCAGACAACGAGGCCAAGTCCCCGGAAGTGCCCAGACCGGGGAGGTAACAGCGATACTGGAAGGTCTGCTCGAGCTGGAGCGAAGAAGGGTAAAACGCGCCAGAGTGATAACTGACAGTTATTACTGTGCCCAGGCCCTTAATGAAGACCTGTCCATATGGGAAGAAAATGGTTTTGAGAGTGCTAAAAACAAGAAAGTAGCTCACGAAAACCTATGGAGAAAAATAGCCAAATTGCGGCTAACAATGGAGCTCGAAGTGGTGCACCAGAGGGCCCACACGCAAGTAGGAACTCATTGGCAAGGAAACGAAGAAGTGGATCGTTTCGTCCAGATGAGACAAATTGTCTTTGTTGGGATCGAGAAGTGGGAAGAATTGCCCAAAGGAAGGGTAGTCCCAGAAGAAAATGTGAAGGAGGTGGTGCAGGCAGTGCATGAGGCACTAGGACACGCAGGCACCGTTCCGACGCGAAGGGAACTGGAAAAGCAGCGACTCTGGATTCCTGAGAGAGAAGTCCGCAGAATCCTAAAAGACTGTGAGTTGTGTGGTCGATACAACGCAGGAAGGAGAGGACAAAGGGTGGGAGGACTCACCATTAAAAGTACCGTACCCTGGGGTTCTATCTGCATGGATGTGGCAGGACCCTTAGGGGTACCGGGTAAAAGCGGAGAAAAGTACCTATTGGTGCTTGTGGACTCCATGTCAGGATATGTAACCACAAAAGCAGTAAGAAAAGCTAACGGCAACAGTGTTGTTAGCATGCTGGACCAAGTCTGTGGCTACTTAGGGGTGCCTAAGGAGCTCAGGACTGACAACGGGACGCATTTTCGCAACGCTAAAGTGGACCAGTGGTGCCAACAGCATGGGGTGATGAGGATCTACTCTCCCCCATACACCCCCCAGGCCAACGGGGTGGTGGAAAGGACCATTGGCTTGGTGAAAAGTTGGATTGGGAAAAATGCCAACTCAAGAGAATGGAGCACTAAGACCCTGGACATTGCCAAGGCCCTGAACGACCGCTACCGAAGTGACAGGCCCTCCCCTGCGGAGGAGCTGATGCGCCGCCCCTTTACGTCACAAGAAGTGGGACGGGGCTTGGAAGATAAAGGACCAAAGCTTGAGCAAAAAGTGCCACTTCGAGTAGGACAGCGCGTCTGGATCAAGGCTCAGGTTGG
This sequence comes from Ophthalmolycus amberensis, assembly GCA_024529925.1. Lineage (NCBI taxonomy): Eukaryota > Metazoa > Chordata > Actinopteri > Perciformes > Zoarcidae > Ophthalmolycus > Ophthalmolycus amberensis. The sequence goes on along the minus strand of JAFEUB010001381.1, from coordinate 389,489 downwards.
TGCGTCTAACTCTGCAGTTAAAGCCAAGTACGATAAATCCGACATAGTAGTCAAGATATTGGACAGTAACACTGTTCAACTTAAGAAAAAAGGAATCCAAGGAGTAGGGCAGCTGAAGCCAGTTCCGTACTAGGAGAAAACCAGGAACTCAAGAATGGCCACCAACATACAAGCTTTACCACCCTACGTCAGAGTGGCCAATGTCAAAGGGGTGGTTAACATGAGAAGGAGTACTACGGGGCTCTGGGCAGGAAGAGCCCTGAGGAAGTTAGGATATGCGAAGAGAGGATTTCTCTCAGAAGAAAAAGAAGTGCTGCAATGGAGAGAAATCAAGAACGATTGTGTGGTTTGCCTGCTGCCAACCACCCTGGCCATTGCATGGCAGGGACCCGGAAACAAGAAACCTTCCCGGGTCACAGGAAGAAGAAAAGAATTTACCCGAATGCTCCACAAACCAGTGAAGGTTATGGATGCATATATATGCGGTTCATGCCGGGTGGAGATTTTACCCAGATTGACCTTCGTCACCCAGTGGGATCTGCAGGGGAAGAAGATGAACCTTAAGGACTGTGTCTGCCAGTGGGATGGACACAGGCTGCACCTCTGTGCGTCCTGCTCCCTGCTCCAGCAACGCGGTTTAATGGTGCAGGCCGGAACCGCCGATGGATGGCAGGTGAGAAAGTTCCTTCAGCCAATACAAACCCTGGCACCCGACACATGGGAGGAAGACGGTGCGGCAGCTCCAGTTGAAAAGATTGACGCAGAGTCTGGGGAGCCCTCTGCACCATCTATGTGCCCACTCGAAGGTGACCCACCAGAGGCATGCGAAAACCGGATTGCCAGCCTCAGGGGATCATGGAGGGAATCGGTGCAAAGAAGCTGGCCATACAGCCCAGCTCAGGCCGAGGTTACTTACCCGCCCCTCGCTTCCGTACAAATCCCAGCGGCCTTCAGGGTCTACCGCGACCCTGATGCACCAGGGTACACCGCCACCGCACCAGGCCTACCCGATTGCCGCTTAGCAATGGCAATAAGCCTGGGTTGGGTGGGGCCCTGGGAACTTACGTCCTGGCGCCTGTTAATCGAGGACGTGTTTTGTGATCCAGACGTGCCAATACATGAGCTTGCCCCGGTGCCAACAGAAGCTGGCGCACGAGGCACGAATCTCCTGTATAACATCACGGATCTGGACGCCTTCTACCACACCGGGGCCAAGACAAAGGAAAAAAGTAAAATCTTTACGGTCACCCCCGAGGGGTGGCGTAGAGACGGTGTTATGCAAATGCCGGCCTCTTGGGCGGCTAGAGCAGCAACGCCTACCTGGCCGGCCCACACTATGCACGTCATGGTGACGCTGAGGACCGTGATGGTCCCATTCGACGGTGTATACTCCATTGGGGTGGAGCTGACCCGAGCGGATGAGGCGGCGCCTCCTCCAGACCCACTCGCAGATGCAAGGGGTTTAACAGCTTGGGCACGGAAGTCATTCCGCAAACTGAAGCAGGGAGGAAAGAATCGCAGTAGCAGCGATTAAAAAGAATTGTTGCTAGAAAACGGAACTTGATTGTCGACATGTCACTGCCAAACCAACCAACTAAAAAAGGACGAAAAAGAAAAGGACTTTCTCCGTCTCTCCGGAAAAGGCCATATCTTCAATTACCGAATGAAAAAGTCTATTTAGACAAACCCAAAAGAGATTTTGCATACCGAAAAGGATTCTGTGGATCCGGCGCTTATTTCTGCAGCAATGGCGAATATAAGCGCTCCCCCGACCTACGGGTACCAGGGAAGGCGGACTTACATAGAAATCTTCGCACAGGATGGGATCTCCAGTACGACAGAGCCATGGTCAGGTGGACCTCTCCATGGCTGATGCAGCCGGTCCTCTGTTGTCCTGACCTGTCCCCCTGGATCCTAAATACCGCTTGCTTCAGCGTGAACGGCAAGACGCTGAAGCTACGTTGGGGCCCTAACTATGCTGATTATTTGCAAGGGGAATATGTTGACATTTGGCTGGGTGAGAATGTGATTTGGACCAACAGCCCGATCATGCAGCGCCGCACAGCTCTTCACGTAAAAAACAACGAACGCTGTGTCATTGAAAATCGCACCATGCCATTGCGTACATTGAGTTACTACCTGCCAAGCTTGGGCCCACCGAACCCGGAGCCGGGCCTGCGCATGCGGGATTTGCCACATACCAAGACACGCAATTGGATGCACCCACAGGTGAATCGTTCAGATTTGTGGGCTAGAGTGACGGAGCTCCAGATGGAGGACGGGGAGCCATTATACGCAGTTCTCGCTCAGGTCCGGAACCTTCCCTACCCAGAAGATAGGGATGTGTATGCCTTACTGGGGGTGAGCGCGGACGAAGACGGGGATTGCATTGGACCCCTCCCACGCCCTTTCGCATTAGTAGTCACCTACTACGAGTGGGTGTGGCGAGGGCTGGACGTCAGGATTGGCCGACACCCATCGGTACTATATCACCAGCTCCTGAAGGATAAGATTGTTCAGCACAACCTTGACTCTCCCCCGAGCCACAGCTCCGGCTGCGTCGCTCCACCTGTAGACCTCGACTTACCGGTCACCACACTGAAGCTTCCTGCACCATGGATCTCCCACTTCTACATGGGAGGGTTCAAGAATTTAGGCGCACCTCAACCTTACCCCAAGGATCATTAAGACAAAAAGGCATGCGACAAGAACAATCAAGTAAACGACCACGGACTGGAAAACGACTATGGTTATGCGTAATGGCTAAAGTGGTAGCAGTATTAACAGGATTAAGCATCGTCCTGGCTATACTGTACCACTACGGTAGTGCCCCATGGGCCCTCACTCATGTAAGGGTGTCCCACGCTACCACAAAGAGATTCGACCAGACATGCTGGACGGTTGAATCTGGAACACTCGTTCTCTCCCTATTCACTGACTGGAGGAACACCTCGTCCCCGTTGGACCTTGACGTAGGGTCTAACGTAACCAGTCAAGTCCAAGAAGGGGGTGGGACGCCACCGAACCTGACAGCTACCATCATCGCGTGGATGACTATCTGGGAACAGAAAATCAACAAGACAGGTGAAGAGGCAGACTGGGCAGGTGAATTCCAGAAAATAATAGAGAACTCGACATGGAGAATAGATGACGTATCTACGCAGGGAGCGGAGATGAAGATTACAATTATGATGAAGAAAGCTACAGAAGAAAAAAGGGCACAGTGTAATTGGATCTACCCCGAAAACGGTGTCCCAGGCTGGTACTGTTCATGGGCATGTGTCTCATGGGCAGAGCAAGGGAACGAGGGATACTGGAAACCCGAGGTAACATACGCAGCGAGCCACCGCAATGATACGTGTTTGACGATTTTACCGGCAGAAGGGATGTTCTGGGGACACTACAACCTCACCTGCGAGGCCACACCGCCGCGACGTAAACCCCGGAGGTTTAAAGTTAAAGTGAAGCCACCAGGTAACACCACCAACCACCAGCAGCACAACACCACCAGCCGAGCTGACAATGTCACCCAGGAGGAGCAGGAGGAAGAAGAGGAAGTTCTACCCACGGCTCAAGAGGACAAAGAAAGGCAGCAGCCGCCGCCACACTTCAAGACGAGGGACAGTCTTCGGAGAAATAGGAGCAGGCAATGGACGAAACATTGTAAAACGAACAAGCTCCCTCTCCTGGATAAATGCTTCTGGAATGTGTTCTTTTATTGCGAAAAACAGAATTACTTCGTAATAACTCCGGTTAACAAACCACAGTATCAGGCTCATAAGAACATCTATCTACCCCTACCTAATGCCCAGCATGAGGAATGGCTCAACAGAACCCTGCCCTGGATCTGGATAACCCCGCTGGTTCATTTCAAAGGGGCCTTCACGCAGGGATACTCCAGAGCCAGCCACGGCCTTTTGGGACCAAGGACAACCGATATGTATGTACAAAAACTGCCGACACCCGAGGAGTTAATGACAGCCCCAAGAGGGGATTTCCAAAAAATTGACACTTGTGTGACCACCAAAATGTTCGACGCTCTGAACGGAACAGAGTATTTAGCCGACGGAGCCTCCCCGCGATGCACACTCTGGCAAGAGTGGTACCGGGCTTGGGGAACGTGGCTATATGACTGCACGGGTCTGAAAACAAATCAGACGATCAAAGGAACCCTGCAGGCATGGAAAGAAGCCCACACCAGGGATGATACCTCAACCTGGTGGGGCCTACAGAAGGATGAAGTGTTAGAATGGGTGGTGCCATGTCTAACTCAAACCACAAACTACTGGGTGAAGTATCAGTACCTGGCTACAGTATACTCGAAAGAAAGAGACATCTGGCCTGGGGTATGGAGCCGACCAGAACCATATATAGGCCCGCGGCCTTGGAAGATGGAATGCAACCGAGGAAACACGACCTGCAACATCAGCCTGGCCGGGGGACATTGTGAGACTGTGCCAGGATGGGAAGACCATTGCCAGACACACTATGGAACTGAATATGAAACCCACGTGCAAGAGGTAACCTGGAAGAAGGATAAAGACAGGAAATGGAGACAATCAGGGCCATTAACCAGCAGCTGTACCAACCTAATCCTGGGCCATCGCATGAAAGACAGAGTGAATGTGAACGGCCAAATCATCCCCCCAGTAACAGACCCTACAGTTTTTCTAGCTGAGGGCCACGCCTTCAGGAAGAGTCTCTGTGAGGGAAAGGAAGACAAAGGATTTGAATGGGTAGGTGCTAACCGCCTATATGGGAACGGAACGTGCTATGAGCCAGAAGAACACTGGCTAAGCTGCGGGAGCGGCCGACGAGAACACGAGTGCAGTTGGATCGAACTAACGGGAGCCTCTATAGTCGGGACCGCAACAATCGTAGTGGAAGAATTAGCAGGGAAGATTGGAGAAGGATTCACGGTCATAAGGGGCTGGATGGGGAGTTTGTTCTCCTGGCTTTGGCCCTATTTGTTGATGATTGTTGGAATTGTGATCCTGGGCCTAATAATATGTGCCGCCATTAAGGGCGGGGTAGCAGCTGCTGTTGCCTCGTGCTTTAAGGGGAAGTCGAAGAAAAAAGGGGAAGTAAAGGAGAGACTCCTCCCACGAACAAGGGAGGAGTCCACCCACCTATAAAGGGTGAACCACTGGAGCGCCATAGCCATTGCAGACCCGGAACCTCAACCAAGAGCCTCAAACTGAAAAAAGAAAAAGTTATCTTAAACAGCCAAGATGACCAACGCCACCAATACCACAACCACTGTACCTTCAGAAATGACCACCTTCGGAGTGAGTATAACTGAAGCATTTTCAGAAATGACCACCTTCGGAGCGAGTATAACTGAAGCATTCCAGAACTCCTCTGACGCAGAACGCATCTGCAAACCAGTGATCCGCTTAACCGAACTGGACTTTTGGGTCCTTGAGATCATATGGTTCTTCTACTGTTGCATGGGCAAATGGTCCATGGATCAGCCGCTAAGAATACTAGCCCTAGCGGTAGGATGTCTGAAAACAGTGATTGAAAACATCTATCGAGGATCAATGTGGCTCACCCTGTCCTGGTTCGCAACTTACCTCCTGGGGAGAATCCACATCGACTCCACCCGCCTCGGTCTGGTGAAGGCAGGAGCAGTGATCATCTGGGTGGGAATCGACATCGCTGCAATTTTCTACAACCCACTAAAGCTGGTCTCGGCAATCGTCGAGGCCATGATGGCGGTTGCAGCACTGGCGTACCTCGTGGTCATGACCATGGCTATGAAGGAAAGAGGAAGAGGGCGTTGGCTCCACAAGATCGGCGCCATTGCTCTTTGGGGCCTAGGTTGGGGCATAACTGTCGCCATCTACTGGGCGGGTTCGGAATCATCGATCGGTATAGCAGCTTGGCTCATGATGTATGAGCCTCTGTTTCCGAGAAGGGATGGGCCCACGAGCCCAGGCCTAACACCTCCTCCAATGGTGTTGGCATCTCCATGGCTGCACTCCCTGGCCGCAAGGCGCTCCACAAAGCGCTCTGATACTGAGAGGGGGCCTTAAAAAGAATGAAAAGAAGACCACCCCCTGCTTGCTAAAGCTTTGCTTGTACAAACGCGCTAAAAACTGTAATAATTAATGAAGTCTTTGTGTCCAACATCATTCCAGGAGGATGCCCGCTGTATCTGCTGTGGGATCCTCACGGAGCAGATATTGCACCTATGGGAGGTAACCCCGGCCCTATGGTGCACCCAGTGCTACCTGGGACATTTCCCGATAGGAGCAGCCAGCGGCATCTTCTGCAGGGGAAGTACCCCTCATATACCTGCAATGAATGTGGTCGAATGTATGGAAGTAGAAACGAAGGCAAGAGTAGTGTGGAATTCCGCTGAGAGAGCCGTACCAGAAGTCCTGCTCTACAGTAATGGTATGTACTGCCCAGTATATGCTAAAATCTGGGAGTACCCTGATGGCACCCGGGTGTCCACCACCCATCTCACCGATGGCCGCTTCGTCGTCATTGGGCCACGCCTGCCAGCGGTGCTATACCGCGCACCAACTCCAGAGGAGGATAACGACGCAGCAAGCATCACAAGTGTGGAACACCGTGACGTGGGCGTCCAGACGGAGACCGCAGGGATAATACCAAATCTGATGGGGATGTGGGGATACGACGAGGAATGCGGAGAGCTGGTGGAGGTTATCCCTGAGGGATTAACGGGATATCGCGAGTCCGAAGACGATGTATCAACCAGCCCAGCCCCTACCCCGGCTTCCCTCTCTCCGGACAGCATTCTGGACCAGAATGTGTTAGCCCTAGCACAGAGCATGGACGAGCAACTGAGGGACGCGAAAGATGACGACCCCTTCCTGGACTTCCATCCACCAGGTCTGGATGGCCTGGTGGTGATCGACAGCTGGGAGCAAGGATCAGAGCCATCATCACCAGAGGATGACGTTCTCGTCATCACCGCCGAGGACGACGAAGAGTTTCTTGAGGACTACCTGAGGCACAACGCGGCAGCCTGAGACCTCAAGAAGGGGGTGTCGATAAGAGTTGAGATCCCAGAGAGCTGCCTCGAAAACATGCATACACGTTCAGGGGAAAGGCAGGATATAAAAGCATGAAGCATATACTCAGAAATCAATAGTTAAAGTGTAATCGAAAGATAAGGTTTATAATCATTAACTAATGAATGTTTAAATGCATAGAGTGATTTAACAAAGTTTATGGTCGTAATATAACAAATGTTTAATGCATAGAGTGAGTTAACTAATGTAAAAACTGATTATAATAATGTTTTGTGTACCGGAGCTGAGATGTAGAAAAAGTGTTAAGTCATGGTGAATAAGCAATTTGGGGAGGAGACGGGGAAAACCATCATGAGACATGGGAGGAATGACTCACACAGGAAAGATCAAGAACTTTCCAGAAACGAACACACACACAAGAGGGTGGGATAAAGATCATGTGTTCAGAATAGGAGGGGGGAGAACAGACAGCCCAAATCAAGAATATAAGGAGCCGCTTGCAAACGGCAAACGGGGATTTCTATACGGGAGCTGTCCAGACGCTCCGAGAAAGAAGATACGGACGATTGCGCAACTGAAGTATTCGAGGACTTCGTCTCTGTTCACGGAAAGAAGACCGCTGTTCGTGGACAACGATTAAAGACGGAGATTTTCCTCTCCCCACTGCTCGACTATAACAACTGAACAACGGAGAAAACGCAGCAGCCCCAGAAAGACTTTGTACTGAGTTTTGAGGACTGTTGAACGGACTCCGCTGCGAAGAGCAGGAGGAATCCGAGGGTCCGGCCGGACCTTCGCTCCTAACAACTCCAAAAGAACCTTTTCATCGCACCTTTGAAATCCAGCTCCCACCGAGCCGTCTCGGCATCTAAAAACTAATGAGTATAATCTAAAGAAGAAAATTATAACGAATCGAATCAAGTGTAGTAACATGTTATGAGAGCTGTAGCTTAACCCTTGCTAAACTAACCAAGTATAACCTGCAATAAATATCTAATCTGCATTTAAAGTAAATTTCTCAAGTGCATTTATTTGCTTAGGTAGTAGATGTTCCTCGTGGCAGTAAAAGGTTAAATCTATTGTATGTCTAACAACTGAGTTCTAAAAGGTTATCCTAGAGACCGAATCCACTTAACAATCCCTTACGGTTTTAAGAAGAAGTAATCCTAGCCGTTAAAACCTAACCTGGCATTTACCAAGAGCACGGATCCATAAGAGGGAAGCTGCCATAACCGACGCGACTGGTAGGAGCGCCCGGGGCCAGGACTGGCCTCTCGGCCGAGCGCGCTCAGACCGGAGGAAGCAGGGTAGACGTCGGAAGTAACGGCAGTGAGCGGAGCCAGGCGAGTTCCCTCGCCAGACCACCAGCTCTACGAATCTTTTAATAGAGAGCTGAGTTAGTAAGTAGCCCCGTATCGGGCCAGGAGTACCCCAGGATCTAACAATATATATATATATTTATATACCGGTATATATATATATATATATATATATATATTTATATATATATATATATATATATTGCGTTTGCGTTTGCGTTTGCTGACTGGTTCTGACGTTGCGTTCACTATGTGCGTGTGTGTGTGTCTGTGTGTGTGTGTGTGTGTGTGTGCCTCTGTGTCTATGTCTGTGTGTGTGTGTGTGTGCCTCTATGTCTGTGTGTGTGTCCACTCACTCGAAGGTGAAGAACAGGCCGCTGGTGAGCAGGACCAGGGTCAGGTAGAAGACCCCGGTCTGTCTCGCCATCATGATCCTCCCGTCGCAGTAGAACCGGTTCCTTCCCGGGAACAGCTGCCACTTCCTGCGGGGGGTCCGGCTCCTCTGGCCGGCTCCTCTGGCCGGCTGAAGCCCACCTTGGTGGGGGGGGGGGGGCCGGGCACGAGCCGCTGCTGCTGCGGGTGCAGATCTGGTTGTACTGGTTCTGGTTCTGGTACTGGTTATTTTTCTGGTTCTGGTTCTGGTACTGGTTATTTTTCTGGTTCTGGTTCTGGTACTGGTTCTGGTTCTGGTTGTGGTGGTGCTGGTCCAGAGCCGCATGGTGGATCTGAGACATGTGTCCTCACAGGTGAGCTGACAGGTGAATGAAGCTGTGCGCGTGCTGCTGCTGCGTTCAGGCTCTCCGGAGGTTCAGGTGAATCCTCGAGTCTGGAGACAAAATAAAATAAAATAAAATCACGTGTTTTTATTTCATTTTATTTTCCCTTTGAGTTGCGTTCCCTGACTCTGGTTCTGACGTTGCGTTCGCTGACTCTGGTTCACTGACGTTGCGTTCGCTGACTCTGGTTCTGACGTTGCGTTCGCTGAGTCAATGAGTCCATGAGTCATGAGTCCATGAGTCAATGAGTCATGAGTCCATGAGTCCATGAGTCCACTGCACACAGCAGCTGATCACAGAGACTCTGTGACTAAATGTAAACTGAAGAACACGTTGATCTTTAAAAGTGACACAAACAATCACAACATATTAGCTGGTTGATTCAGTTATATATAAACAAAAACACACAAATACAGGATATGAATAAATATATCGACCAAAACTTAAAAAAGGGAAAATAAGTGAAAATGTTTAAATTTGTTCTTTTGTATTTGTTCTTTATATTTATATTGTCTGATTCTTTATTTCATGCGCTCCTGTGACTCCGTACATCACGCGTTCCTCTGACGGTCGACCTGAAAATAGAAGATTTCTGTGAAATCAGAAATCGGTTCTGACGTTGCGTTCACTGACTCTGGTTCTGACGTTGCGTTCACTGACTGGTTCTGACGTTGCGTTCGCTGACTGGTTCTGACGTTGCGTTCGCTGACTCTGGTTCTGACGTTGCGTTTGCTGACTGGTTCTGACGTTGCGTTCACTGACTCTGGTTTTGACGTTGCGTTCGCTGACTGGTTCTGACGTTGCGTGCGCTGACTGGTTCTGACGTTGCGTTCACTGACTCTGGTTCTGACGTTGCGTTCACTGACTGGTTCTGACGTTGCGTTCGCTGACTGGTTCTGACGTTGCGTTCGCTGACTCTGGTTCTGACGTTGCGTTCGCTGACTTGTTCCTGACGTTGCGTTCGCTGACTCTGGTTCTGACGTTGCGTTCGCTGACTCTGGTTCTGACGTTGCGTTCGCTGACTCTGGTTCTGACGTTGCGTTCGCTGACTCTGGTTCTGACGTTGCGTTCGCTGACTCTGGTTCTGACGTTGCGTTCGCTGACTCTGGTTCTGACGTTGCGTTCCCTGACTCTGGTTCACTGACGTTGCGTTCGCTGACTCTGGTTCTGACGTTGCGTTCGCTGACTCTGGTTCTGACGTTGCGTTCGCTGACTCTGGTTCTGACGTTGCGTTCCCTGACTCTGGTTCTGACGTTGCGTTCCCTGACTCTGGTTCTGACGTTGCGTTCCCTGACTCTGGTTCTGACGTTGCGTTCGCTGACTCTGGTTCTGACGTTGCGTTCGCTGACTCTGGTTCTGACGTTGCGTTCCCTGACTCTGGTTCACTGACGTTGCGTTCGCTGACTCTGGTTCTGACGTTGCGTTCGCTGACTGGTTCTGACGTTGCGTTCGCTGACTGGTTCTGACGTTGCGTTCACTGACTCTGGTTCTGACGTTGCGTTCGCTGACTGGTTCTGACGTTGCGTTCACTGACTCTGGTTTTGACGTTGTGTTCGCTGACTGGTTCTGACGTTGCGTTCGCTGACTGGTTCTGACGTTGCGTTCACTGACTCTGGTTCTGACGTTGCGTTCGCTGACTGGTTCTGACGTTGCGTTCACTGACTCTGGTTCTGACGTTGCGTTCGCTGACTGGTTCTGACGTTGCGTTCACTGACTCTGGTTCTGACGTTGCGTTCGCTGACTGGTTCTGACGTTGCGTTCACTGACTGGTTCTGACGTTGCGTTCGCTGACTGGTTCTGACGTTGCGTTCACTGACTCTGGTTCTGACGTTGCGTTCGCTGACTGGTTCTGACGTTGCGTTCACTGACTCTGGTTCTGACGTTGCGTTCGCTGACTGGTTCTGACGTTGCGTTCACTGACTCTGGTTCTGACGTTGCGTTCGCTGACTGGTTCTGACGTTGCGTTCGCTGACTCTGGTTCTGACGTTGCGTTCGCTGACTGGTTCTGACGTTGCGTTCGCTGACTCTGGTTCTGACGTTGCGTTCGCTGACTTGTTCCTGACATTGCGTTCGCTGACTCTGGTTCTGACGTTGCGTTCGCTGACTCTGGTTCTGACGTTGCGTTCGCTGACTCTGGTTCTGACGTTGCGTTCACTATGTGCGTGTGTGTGTGTCTGTGTGTGTGTGTGTGTGTGCCTCTGTGTCTATGTCTGTGTGTGTGTGTGTGTGCCTCTATGTCTGTGTGTGTGTCCACTCACTCGAAGGTGAAGAACAGGCCGCTGGTGAGCAGGACCGGGGGGCCGGGCACGAGCCGCTGCTGCTGCGGGTGCAGATCTGGTTGTACTGGTTCTGGTTCTGGTACTGGTTATTTTTCTGGTTCTGGTTCTGGTACTGGTTATTTTTCTGGTTCTGGTTCTGGTACTGGTTCTGGTTGTGGTGGTGCTGGTCCAGAGCCGCATGGTGGATCTGAGACATGTGTCCTCACAGGTGAGCTGACAGGTGAATGAAGCTGTGCGCGTGCTGCTGCTGCGTTCAGGCTCTCCGGAGGTTCAGGTGAATCCTCGAGTCTGGAGACAAAATAAAATAAAATAAAATCACGTGTTTTTATTTCATTTTATTTTCCCTTTGAGTTGCGTTCCCTGACTCTGGTTCTGACGTTGCGTTCGCTGACTCTGGTTCACTGACGTTGCGTTCGCTGACTCTGGTTCTGACGTTGCGTTCGCTGACTTTGGTTCTGACGTTGCGTTCGCTGAGTCAATGAGTCCATGAGTCATGAGTCCATGAGTCAATGAGTCATGAGTCCATGAGTCCATGAGTCCACTGCACACAGCAGCTGATCACAGAGACTCTGTGACTAAATGTAAACTGAAGAACACGTTGATCTTTAAAAGTGACACAAACAATCACAACATATTAGCTGGTTGATTCAGTTATATATAAACAAAAACACACAAATACAGGATATGAATAAATATATCGACCAAAACTTAAAAAAGGGAAAATAAGTGAAAATGTTTAAATTTGTTCTTTTGTATTTGTTCTTTATATTTATATTGTCTGATTCTTTATTTCATGCGCTCCTGTGACTCCGTACCACACGCGTTCCTCTGACGGTCGACCTGAAAATAGAAGATTTCTGTGAAATCAGAAATCGGTTCTGACGTTGCGTTCACTGACTCTGGTTCTGACGTTGCGTTCACTGACTGGTTCTGACGTTGCGTTCGCTGACTGGTTCTGACGTTGCGTTCGCTGACTCTGGTTCTGACGTTGCGTTTGCTGACTGGTTCTGACGTTGCGTTCACTGACTCTGGTTTTGACGTTGCGTTCGCTGACTGGTTCTGACGTTGCGTTCGCTGACTGGTTCTGACGTTGCGTTCACTGACTCTGGTTCTGACGTTGCGTTCACTGACTGGTTCTGACGTTGCGTTCGCTGACTCTGGTTCTGACTTTGCGTTCGCTGACTCTGGTTCTGACGTTGCGTTCGCTGACTCTGGTTCTGACGTTGCGTTCACTATGTGCGTGTGTGTGTGTCTGTGTGTGTGTGTGTGCCTCTGTGTCTATGTCTGTGTGTGTGTGTGTGTGCCTCTATGTCTGTGTGTGTGTCCACTCACTCGAAGGTGAAGAACAGGCCGCTGGTGAGCAGGACCAGGGTCAGGTAGAAGACCCCGGTCTGTCTCGCCATCATGATCCTCCCGTCGCAGTAGAACCGGTTCCTTCCCGGGAACAGCTGCCACTTCCTGCGGGGGGTCCGGCTCCTCTGGCCGGCTCCTCTGGCCGGCTGAAGCCCACCTTGGTGGGGGGGGGTGGGCCGGGCACGAGCCGCTGCTGCTGCGGGTGCAGATCTGGTTGTACTGGTTCTGGTTCTGGTACTGGTTATTTTTCTGGTTCTGGTTCTGGTACTGGTTATTTTTCTGGTTCTGGTTCTGGTACTGGTTCTGGTTCTGGTTGTGGTGGTGCTGGTCCAGAGCCGCATGGTGGATCTGAGACATGTGTCCTCACAGGTGAGCTGACAGGTGAATGAAGCTGTGCGCGTGCTGCTGCTGCGTTCAGGCTCTCCGGAGGTTCAGGTGAATCCTCGAGTCTGGAGACAAAATAAAATAAAATAAAATCACGTGTTTTTATTTCATTTTATTTTCCCTTTGAGTTGCGTTCCCTGACTCTGGTTCTGACGTTGCGTTCGCTGACTCTGGTTCACTGACGTTGCGTTCGCTGACTCTGGTTCTGACGTTGCGTTCGCTGAGTCAATGAGTCCATGAGTCATGAGTCCATGAGTCAATGAGTCATGAGTCCATGAGTCCATGAGTCCACTGCACACAGCAGCTGATCACAGAGACTCTGTGACTAAATGTAAACTGAAGAACACGTTGATCTTTAAAAGTGACACAAACAATCACAACATATTAGCTGGTTGATTCAGTTATATATAAACAAAAACACACAAATACAGGATATGAATAAATATATCGACCAAAACTTAAAAAAGGGAAAATAAGTGAAAATGTTTAAATTTGTTCTTTTGTATTTGTTCTTTATATTTATATTGTCTGATTCTTTATTTCATGCGCTCCTGTGACTCCGTACCACACGCGTTCCTCTGACGGTCGACCTGAAAATAGAAGATTTCTGTGAAATCAGAAATCGGTTCTGACGTTGCGTTCACTGACTGGTTCTGACGTTGCGTTCGCTGACTGGTTCTGACGTTGCGTTCGCTGACTGGTTCTGACGTTGCGTTCGCTGACTCTGGTTCTGACGTTGCGTTTGCTGACTGGTTCTGACGTTGCGTTCACTGACTCTGGTTTTGACGTTGCGTTCGCTGACTGGTTCTGACGTTGCGTTCGCTGACTGGTTCTGACGTTGCGTTCACTGACTCTGGTTCTGACGTTGCGTTCACTGACTGGTTCTGACGTTGCGTTCGCTGACTGGTTCTGACGTTGCGTTCGCTGACTCTGGTTCTGACGTTGCGTTCGCTGACTTGTTCCTGACGTTGCGTTCGCTGACTCTGGTTCTGACATTGCGTTCGCTGACTCTGGTTCTGACGTTGCGTTCGCTGACTCTGGTTCTGACGTTGCGTTCGCTGACTCTGGTTCTGACGTTGCGTTCGCTGACTCTGGTTCTGACGTTGCGTTCCCCGACTCTGGTTCACTGACGTTGCGTTCGCTGACTCTGGTTCTGACGTTGCGTTCGCTGACTCTGGTTCTGACGTTGCGTTCGCTGACTCTGGTTCTGACGTTGCGTTCCCTGACTCTGGTTCTGACGTTGCATTCCCTGACTCTGGTTCTGACGTTGCGTTCCCTGACTCTGGTTCTGACGTTGCGTTCGCTGACTCTGGTTCTGACGTTGCGTTCGCTGACTCTGGTTCTGACGTTGCGTTCCCTGACTCTGGTTCACTGACGTTGCGTTCGCTGACTCTGGTTCTGACGTTGCGTTCGCTGACTCTGGTTCTGACGTTGCGTTCGCTGACTCTGGTTCTGACGTTGCGTTCCCTGACTCTGGTTCTGACGTTGCGTTCGCTGACTCTGGTTCTGACGTTGCGTTCGCTGACTCTGGTTCTGACGTTGCGTTCCCTGACTCTGGTTCACTGACGTTGCGTTCGCTGACTCTGGTTCTGACATTGCGTTCGCTGACTCTGGTTCATTGACGTTGCGTTCACTGTCTGGTTCCTCTGCAGGGCGTAGCAGCGACGGCGGCGGCCCCAGAGAGCGGAGCGTCTGTGGCCCTCAGGGCTCTGGGTTGGGGGTCTCTGTACGCCTGATGTGGAGTCGGTCTGCTCAGCCTCACAGTCTGGAAAGTCCTCGGAGTTCACAGCGTACGTTTCTGCAGTATTAATATATATTAATATATATATGTGTATTAAATACATACACAGTATGTATACTTTACACGTTTCTTCTTCGTCTCTTTCAGTTATCGGAGTTCAGACACAAGATGCAGTCCCTCTTCCCGACTGTCCCAAAGCCCCCCGAGGCAGCTGGATCTGAACCTGTAGACTGGGACTCTGTCTTCAAGTAAACGTGACCTCCTGGTTCTGGATCTGAACCTTCGAGCACCTTGTTAGCACGCTAATGTTAGCGATGCTCAACTAACAAGTTACACAAAACGGATGATTTTGTGCTCCTTTCCCAGGAGACGAACAGGAAGTGATAAAGTTTTGCATCATGAAGAACAAAATAAAGTGAAACATTCTGAGAGTCTAAACGTGTCCCAAACTGAATATATTGACGATTTAAAATGTTTATAATCTAATAAATCATGTTTGTCTGTTGAAACGTACCTTTGATATCATCATCTTATTAAAACATTCTTTCATGTTTCTCACATTAGAATGACTCGACATAAATATGAGAGGATTATTGTGACGTATTTCTCGTAAAACTGACCTTTAAACGTCACTTTACATATTTTCTCTTGAGTTTTCAACAAAATCTTTTAACATTTTTCATGTAAAATTCTGATATTCGACTCACGTTAAATTGTCTCGATCACTTTTAAAACTACTACTTTCTTCTTCTGACTTTAACTCTAAATTCTGCCCTTCTGATGTAAGTTAACGTGTTTCTACCGGAGGTGATGCAGCAATGCATCATGGGAGTTGTGGTCTTCATGGTTCAGTAGGTCTGAATGAAGACGAACGTTACGGCGACAGACTTTAAATAATGAATGAGTGAAAATCTAAAGGTCAGAGTTCATGTACGCTTGACTCTCAAGGATCAAACTGGAGGACCCCCCCCCTCCTGTACGCACAGCCTCTCAAATCAAACGCACCTCCTGGAGCTCAAATGACCGTCGTATTAACGGGAGCATGATGGGAGATAAAACAACACTGACGGTCCAACCATTCACATCTAAAAGTAATAAAACAAAGAAACACGACTTCAGTGTTTCCGCCGTCGCTCCACGAGAGAGAAACCAGCCGACACGTCTCATTTAAATAAAGCAGGCCCCGCCCACAGGAGAACCAGAGTGACGATGGTGAAGTATTAAATATTTCTGTATTAAAATTACTAAAATAAACATTTGGCGATGGAGCCGGGCAGCTGTATATATTTATATTCATCTATATGTAAAAACATTTGTGTTCCGGTCTGTTACATGTAAATATAATCCCGTGTTGTCACTGAGCAGTGTCAAATGCCTTCTTGAGATCAAGAAACACAACTCCAACAACTCCCCCTTTGTCCATTAGAAATGAGATTTTTTCTGTGAAGAAACAGCTGCTGTCTCAGTAGAATAATTGTCTCTGAAGCCGAATTGCATTGGGTGAAGGGCAAAATAACTGGTATTCAAATGGCAGATCATTTACTCAGCTACCAACTTCTCTGCAACTTTTGATATTGTTGGCAGGATACTGATGGGTCTGTAGTTACAGGTAGAAAGGGGATCTCCATCTTTGAACACTGGAACAACAGCAGCCGACTTCCAAACACTGGGAAACGCTCTGAGAGATTGAGAGGTTGATGATTTTGCTGATGGGATCTGTTAGTGTTGTGTTAAGTTCTTTGAGCATAACTGCATCCATACCAAATGCATCCTTTGCTGTAGTGACTTTAACAATATCCATTTTTATATGTTAAAGTCACGGTGGGGGCGAACGGGTGAACTTGTTCGGACGCGTGTTCCACAAACATTTCAATGTCCAATGCGCTGTCTTTCTTTAGATCCGTTGATCCTTTTATTGAAATACATATTGGCACCGTAACAGAATACAGGATATGTTACTTGGACACGACACCACGATAACGCGGTCAAAAACTGTGAGCTTCCCATCCACACACACACCTGGTCCTCATTACCAGGCACTTACATATATGCACATTTAACTTAATGTGCCACCCACTGTTCAATGTCACAACTGCATGCGTTTCCCTCAAAGACAAAATAAAACAACAAAACTACATTATGGCTCCAACACACCGGCCCCTAATTGTTAATGGCAGGAGGGCATAAACAATTCAACAGATATTTATATAATGGAGCCAATAAATCCATAATAAAATGAACAAACAAAACAAACAAAAACCCAAAATTCCCCTCAGGGTACGAGGTCCCTAATAACTTTATGGTTCAGCTTCTTGTAGAAGACAAAGTTTGGTCACTGGCCTGTCCAGCGTGCTCGTCTTGGTTTGCACTCGTGCAGATCGCACCAGTCCTTTCCTGTCAGGATAAGTCTCTAGAACTCTTCCGAGTAACCAGGAACTACGTGGAGCTGTAGCATCTGCAACAAGTACAATGTCTCCCGGAACAAGGCTTCGTCTCTCCTCACTCCACCTTTGGCGCTCCTGTAGCAAAGGCAAGTATTCTTTCAGCCAGCGCTTCCAAAAAAGGTCGGAGATGTACTGTACTTGTATCCATCTTCTTTTGATATCGAGGTCTGTCTTCTCGAACAGTCCAGGTGGTAAGACTGGTTTTCTTTTCATTGTCAGCAGGTGGTTGGGTGTAAGCGCTTCTAGATCATTGGGATCTCCAGATAACTTGGTGATAGGGCGGTCATTTAAAATGGCTTCGACCTCACACAGAACAGTGTGCGATCCCTCGTCACTCAGGGTTTGTTGATGTAAGACTGATGTTAGTATCCGTCGAATCATCCTTATGATGCGCTCCCATACACCTCCATGATGAGAAGCCGTTGGTGTGTTGAAGCTCCACTTTATTCCTTCCTGTAGAAAAGCCGCTTGTATCTTCCTGTGATTTAAAGCAGCAAGAGCTCTTCTCAACTCCCTTTCAGCACCAACAAAGTTGGTTCCATTGTCAGATCTTAAGTGAGAGACTTGTCCTCTTCTACCAACAAACCTGCGTACAGCATTTATACATGAGTCAGCATCCAAAGAGTAGGCAACTTCCAAGTGGACTGCTCTACCTGCCATACATGTAAATATGACTCCATAGCGTTTTTCAAGGTCCTCTCTTGATCTCAACTGGCCCAAAATAATCAACTCCGACGTTGGTGAATGGAGGCAGATCAGGAACGAGTCTGTCAATATGCAAGTCTGACATTTTTTGCTCACACAACTTCCATTTATGGTGCTTACAGAAGCCACAGTTGGACAGGATCTTTCTTGTTGCTGCATTAGCACTTGTAATGCAGTATTTCCTCCGTAATCTGGAGAGAACATGGTTTCTTCCACCATGGCCCACCTGTTCGTGAATGTGCTTTAATATTAGAGTGGATACATGTTGGGTTTTGAAGAGGATGACTGGATGTTTTGTCTCCTCAGGCATGGCTGCCTTACTCAATCTCCCTCCAACTCTAAGGAATCCATCTTCCAGAACCGGGTCCAGCTTGTAAATGGTGCTATCCTTTTTCACTTCACGTTTGCCAGATGTTAACGCCGCCAATTCCTCATGGAACCTTTCCTCCTGAGTGAAGCGAAGGATCGATTTTTCTGCTCCTGAAAGATCATCTGGAGTCAAACTCTGCCCCTTTAACACAGCTTTACTTTGGTGCATTTCCTGTTCCAATTTGTTGCCATTCATGTCTGTAACTTCATGGCTCATTTGTTTCCTTTTTTGACTCATTTCCAGTAGAGTTCTTCTTATTTTCAGAATCCATGCTACTGACCTCTTCAACCTGTTCCAGTCAGAAAAGTATGTTATCAGTTGATGGGTGGCATGTGGTGCATCTTCAACAATCACTGCATTGGTTATAAGTTCCTTTTTGACCTCTGGGTCATCAGCAGCAATGTTGGAATCAAAGCTGCGAGCAGGCCACTCCTCCACTGCCTTCTGCAGAATGTCAGGTCCATCCTGAAGTTTAACTGAATGTTTCATGATTTCCATGAATTTCACATCATCTCTGGACATCTCCATTTTGTCTTCTGATGTTCTTTCATCAAAATCATGGTTGTACTGATTATTCAGCAATTCCTCCAGGTGTTGTATGGAAATCCTGTTAACAGTAGCAGCAGGGTAGCCACTCTCACACCGCTCATCACTGCATCCTTGACCGGGACCATGAACAACCCACCCCAATAGGGTCTTAATGGCATACGGTCCGTTTCCATGGCTGTTGATTACTCCCCACGGCTCAAGCATTTTGGAGGCGTTGGTACCTATCAACAACTCCACGTCAGCTTGAATGCTAGGAACACTAACACCATCCAAGTATGGCCACTTTGCCAACTCCTCTTTTTTGATGAGGTTGTCAGTGCTTACAGGCATCCTCTTCTGGGTATAGACCTCTGGTAAATCATAGAATCTTTTCCCGGTGAGACTTGAAATCTCCAAATCAGTCAACATGTAGCTGGAAACTGTTGCTCCTGAGCCCATGGTTCTTAAGTGGATTTGGGCTTTCTGTCCATTCAGATTAAGCCTCCTCATCAGGGTTTCAGAACAAAATGTTGCTGTACTGCCTGGATCTAGAAAAGCATATGTCTGTATGACCTTGTCTCCCTTATTGGATTTCACCTGTATTGGTAAGATGGATAGAATCCCATCACTGCCACCGGCCCCTGTAGGACCACATGTGTGTAGAGAAACAAATCATTAACACTCAACATTTTTGCTTTGAACCATATCTCATGGGGCGTATGTAGGGTAGGGGCGACCGTGGCGCACTGGGTTAAGAGGGTTGTCTGGGAACCGGAAGGTCAACGGTTCGATCCCTGACTGGGACGTGTCACGTGTCGAAGTGTACCTGAGCAATACACTGAACCCCCGGCTCCCCGGGCGCCGATCAATGGCAGCCCACTGCTCCCTATATACAGGGATGGGTCAAATGCAGTAGTCAAATTTCGTGTATGTGTAAAAATGTACATGACAATAAAATCCTAACTTCCTAACTTCCTTCATGTTTGTCCTTTTCTTCATGAGATAATATTTCTGACAGAGATTGATGTTGTTCCTTTGCTTCATTGCAAAGAGTTGTGTATTCATCAAAAGTGCATTGCACCTCTGTTTTACATTCTCTGTCATGCATTAGGTCTTGAATTGTCCTTTTCAGGTCAGAAGCTTTGTTTAGTTTGGCCTTCCGAACCTTTTGTAACTTATCCAGTTTATGCATTAATGCCTTATGTGTCAGTTAATAGGACGTTTACTGACAGATTGTGTTTCCCTTTCACCATTGGCCGTGCTGGGATTGACCTGTGTCCCAGCCATGGTTGGCTCATTGACAATAGAACCTTGATTTTGTACATTTACACCTATATCAGAATCCATCATTTATTAAATACAATTCAAAATTAAACCACCCACAAAGCTCTTAGGCCTATAAGCTGGAACCAATGCATTGGATTTACACTCAGAAATAAAAGTGTGCACATAACGTCAAACATGGCCATGTTGGTAGCGCTACATACCTCTGTCCGTTCAGAGTCCATTGGTCCCAAATCGTAGCTTGGTGGTCGTGATGATCAGTTGTCCAATTATATTTCAAAGCAACCACAACTTTCCAGCGACGTCTATTCAATCAGCTGTTGAATCGCACGATGTCGACCAGCTGTTGAATCGCGCGATGTCGACCAGCTGTTGAATCGCGCGATGTCGATCAGCTGTTGAATCGCGCGATGTCGATCAGCTGTTGAATCGCACGATGTCGATCAGCTGTTGAATCGCGCGATGTCGATCAGCTGGCCACTTTCAACGAACGACGATCCATACGAGCTCCAATGAAGCCAGTTTTTGACTTAATTGTAGTGACTTTAACAATATCCATTTTTATATATTGAAGTCACGGTGGGGGCGAACGGGTGAACTTGTTCGGACAGGTGTTCCACAAACATTTCAATGTCTTTCTTTAGATCCGTTGATCCTTTTATTTAAATACATATTGGCACCTGTTGATGTTACGAGATGTGCCGACGCTTCGAAGCGTGTGTCGAGTAATGGAGGGGGCGTTTCCTCGAAGCGCGTATCGAGGCTTGCTTCATTTAGGGGGAGGAGCCAAAAATGATGACGTCCGAAGCCTCGCTGCCCGGCTGTACCACGTGACTGCTTCGGGAAGTGGTTCAGATTTTGCCGGGAGGTTTGACAGCAATATAAACCCCTCAGGCTCCATTCAAAATGTGGGTTGTTGGTGGAGAGTTGCGGTCAGTTGAGAGTTTGGATGGCGTTTATATAGTTTGGAGAGTTTAGAGAGAGAGAGAGAGTTAGGAGAGTGAGGAGAGAAGGATCGGTGATAAGATGGAGCCAGCTAGGAAGAGGAGGATTTCCCCTGTGTGGGAACACTTTGATTTGATAACTCCTAATAAGGTAAGCTAAATCTAACTCTATTTCAGACACATTAGGTTTGCTTATCAAGAACTGTATGTTTCAGTTTCTTATTTTATTCAAAGGTGAGGTGTTGATTCTGCTCCAAGGAGTTGGGGTACAATAACAACACCTCATCCATGCTAAGGCATTACCGTGCCTTGCATGAGAATAAGGAGGAAACTGGAGCTTCACCCAGCCATTGTAAGTCATTACAATATTACAAATGCACCATCACAATTTTTCCCTGTTCACTTTTGTTTATTGTGCAAATAAAGACACTGTATTTATTCTCTTTTAACCAGCCACCAGAAAACAAGAGCTGGATGAAGCCCTCGTCTCCATGATAGTGAAGGACACACAGCCCTTCAGTATTGTGGATGATGTTGGATTCAGGGCATTTGTGTCCAAACTGGATCCTAATTATGTTATCCCTACAAGGCTCCTCTGCCTGCTTAAGCCCATGCCATTTTCCTAAAGTGACATAATAACATGATTACACAACCTGCCATATCATATGATACTACCATTTTGGGAAAATTTACACACACAGAATACATTCAAAACAATATTTTATTATGCACATATGTGATAATTTATGTACAGAAATTATTTGGTCATACATTTTTGTAATTCATAGTCATTCCCAACAGCCATAACGGACACAAAAATTCAATGCATCACATTATGTGGTTCAGATACAGCTGCCTGTGATTATACACTTGGCCAGTAGGTGGTGTCGTGTGCACATGAAGCTTCGAGAAATGAACCCTTTCTCGAACCAATTGGCTGAAGTGGTTCGATGCCTCATGAGGCTTCATCTCACCATCACTATTGGCACCGTAACAGAATACAGGATACGTTACTTGGACACGATAACACGGTCAAAAACTGTGAGCTTCCCATCCACACACACACCTGGTCCTCATTACCAGGCACTTACATATATGCACATTTAAGTTACTGTGCCACTGTGTTCAATGTCAGAACTGCATGCGTTTACCTCAAAGACAAAATAAAACAACAAAACTACATTATGGCTTCAACATTTGCTTTGGAAGGTTTAAGAGACCTGATTATTCTCGTGACCTCCGATTGAGTGACATTTCTAATGCTGAAGGTCGGCTCCAATGAATTTACTCTACAGACGTGTGTTTTCTCAGAGAAACATTTAGCAATCGTAGCCACAGAATCAATGAAATAGTGATTGAAAGCTGTTGCTACTTCCGCTGGGTTATTGGACAGCTTTCCATTTATGTTAAGTTGCTGCAGCGTCCTTACTTTGTTGAAATGTCCCGTTAGCTTGTGTAACTGATCCCAGATCATTTTAGTTTTACCTCTTGCCTTTTCTGTTATAGTCAGGAAGAAATCTGCCTTAACTTTTCTTCATTTCTTTACCACTTTGTTCCTCAGCATGGTCATGGCTCGATTTATTTCTAATTGCAGTTTTTAAGACACAATCCCGTTCTTTCATGAATTTTAAGATATCATCATTTATCCAAGGAACAGTGTGTTTGATATTTTTATGCTTAAATTTGCGATTAAAATCCTTGATAGTGTTCTCTAATTTCTTTGAGAATTTTTGACTGTCTTCCTCAATATCTATTCCCAACAGTAGTTCATCCCAGTCAATTAGTTGAACAGTGTTTCTAAAATTTTCTTGATTGTTTTGGGGTTTCTGAAAGATTCATCATCCCTGACAGAAGGCATCAAACGCTTGCTGTTTAGTTTCCTGGCTACCAGAGTCAGATTGTGGTCAGAAAGACCAGTTACCATATTGAGAGATTTTAGAACTCTCTCAGGCCTATAACTGAATATTAAATCAATTTGGGTCCTGGAGGAATTTGTTATTCTTGTGGGCCCACTGATCAACTGCACAAGGTCAACGTCATCAGTTATCAGTTTAAGATTCTTTCTAGATGATGTGTCCTCCCAATTGATGTTAAAATCACGCATAATAATTACCTCTTTACTGAAATTGCATTATTTTAATAGTTTCTCAAATTCCTCATAGAAATTGTGATTGGAAGAGGGAGGCCGATAAATTACAATAAGTGTGAAAGACAGAGACAGAAAGTGACTTCAAAGAGAAACAAAACAACTACAAAGAGACAGAAAGTGACTTCAAAGAGAAACAAAACAACTACAAAGAGACAGAAAGTGACTTCAAAGAGAAACAAAACAACTACAAAGAGACAGAAAGTGTCTTCAAAGAGAAACAAAACAACTACAAAGAGACAGAAAGTGACTTCAAAGAGAAACAAAACAACTACAAAGAGACAGAAAGTGTCTTCAAAGAGAAACAAAACAACTACAAAGAGACAGAAAGTGACTTCAAAGAGAGACAAAACAACTACAAAGAGACAGAAAGTGACTTCAAAGAGAAACAAAACAACTACAATGAGACAGAAAGTAACTTCAAAGAGACAAAACAACTACAAAGAGACAGCAAGTGACTTCAAAGAGAGACAAAACAACTACAAAGAGACAGAAAGTGACTCCAAAGAGAGACAGAACAACTACAAAGAGACAGAGTGACTCCAAAGAGAGACAGAACAACTACAAAGAGACAGAAAGTGACTTCAAAGAGAAACAAAACAACTACATAGAGACAGAAAGTGACTTCAAAGAGACAAAACAACTACAAAGAGACAGAATGTGACTTCAAAGAGAGACAAAACTACAAAGAGAAAGAAAGTGACTTCAAAGAGAGACAAAACTACAAAGAGACAGAAAGTGACTTCAAAGAGAAACAAAACAACTACAAAGAGACAAAGTAACTTCAAGGAGAGACAAAACAACTACAAAGAGACAGAAAGTGACTTCAAAGAGAGACAAAACAACTACAAAGAGACAGAAAGTGACTTCAAAGAGAAACAAAACAACTACAAAGAGACAAAGTAACTTCAAGGAGAGACAAAACTACAAAGAGACAGAAAGTGACTTCAAAGAGAAACAAAACAACTACAAAGAGACAGAAAGTGACTTCAAAGAGAAACAAAACAACTACAAAGAGACAGAAAGTGACTTCAAATAGAAACAAAACTACAAAGAGACAGAAAGTGACTTCAAAGAGAGACAAAACAACTACAAAGAGACAGAAAGTGACTTCAAAGAGAAACAAAACAACTACATAGAGACAGAAAGTGACTTCAAAGAGACAAAACAACTGCAAAGAGACAGAAAGTGACTCCAAAGAGAGACAGAACTACAAAGAGACAGAAAGTGACTTCTGTGACGAGTCCTCACTAAGACCAGGAGGGTGGATCACATCACTCCAGTTCTGAGGTCTTTGCACTGGCTTCCTGTCCAACAAAGAATTGACTTTAAAATCCTGCTGTTGGTTTACAAAGCACTGAATGGTTTGGGACCAAAATACATCTCTGATCTGCTGCTACCTTATGAACCATCCCGACCCCTCAGGTCGTCTGGGACCGGTCTACTTTCTGTTCCCAGAGTCAGAACTAAACATGGAGAAGCAGCGTTCAGTTTTTCTGCTCCACATATCTGGAACAAAGTCCCAGAAAGCTGCAGGTCTGCTGAGACCCTCAGCTCATTTAAATCAAGACTGAAGACCTTTCTGTTTGCTGCTGCCTTTAATTGAACCACATTCAATTCATATATTAATCAATTTCCTGCATTTCTGCATTTTACTACTGCATTTTATTTCTTGCACTGTTTTTTAATTTTTTAATGTTTTAATGAATGTTCTTAATTGTTTTTAAATCTCCTTTTCTTTTGCCTTATGTTTTGATGCTTTTAATGGTTTTATGTGAAGCACTTATTGTAGGAGCGGTCGGTCGATTAACGCGCATTCTCTCGTAGTGTCATTTCAAATCTTCCTTTTATTCCAGAACAGCATCAGAAGCATACATGGAAATAATCTTAAACAGAAAACCCGCTTTGTCTCCTAATGCGGTTTCGTAATGCGTAATGCGGTTGAAAATAGTTAGCCCTTCCGCTCTCTAGTCGAACGAACACACCTGCACGTCCTCAGGTGAGGTCTACATAAAGAGTTACCGCCCCCTGACGTCATCATTGCGTCATAATCATTATAAACGGCAGTAACATCTTAGCAGGTTCAACAGTAAATCATAATTAGCATGGTTTGATGTACAATCGGTAGCATGACTATAAATTCCTCAAAAGTATAGAATGTACAGGTAAAACACAAATCAGAGTAATGGCTTCTACACTCCGGCCCCTAATTGACCGGTATAGGGCAATTCATACATTTATACATAGGAAGCCTATTCTTAAGAGTCCTTTGTGACAATATTCAAGACTATCACATGTCCATAGAATTTCAAAAATAAGCCAAAAAATGTAATCCATTTAGTTTCCGCTAGTCCATTTCGCAAAACAAGTTCATAGGATCTCGGCAAAAGGTTCAACGAAAAAGGTTTTTGAGAAGAGAAGAAAAAAGGAGAGAAAAGGTTCAACTAAAGTCTCTTCAAGTGTCAAATATGAAAAAGGGCAAAAGGGACTTGTCTCATCAAGTCATGTTCTGTAGAAGGCACAGCTTTGTGATGGGCCTTTCCAAGATGCCATTTTGTGTCCTGATCTTGACTCGACGTACATGTCCTTTTTTGTCGGGGAAGATTTCCGTGATTCTGCCCATGGGCCAGGAGTTGCGTGGTGAGCTCTCATCAATGATCAGCACTATGTCTCCATGCTTTAGATTCCTTTTAGTTTCATTCCATTTCTGCCTCTCCTGTAGCAATGGGAGGTACTCTCGTGTCCAGCGTTTCCAGAAGAGATCAGCTATATATTGGGTCTGTTTCCATCTTCTTCTGGAATAGGTGTCACTTTTGTCAAAGAGTCCAGGTGGAAGAGTCGGCATTCGCTTCATTTGAAGCAGGTGGTTGGGTGTCAGGGGTTCTGGGTCTTTCACATCCTGAGATAGGACTGTGATGGGCCGGTCATTCATGATTGCCTCTACTTCACATAGAGTGGTTTGGAGACTTTCGTCATCCAGGGTCTGTTCCTTTGTGATGGAGTAGAGAATCTTTTTGATTATCCGGATGAGCCGCTCCCATACACCTCCATGATGAGGACCATAGGGTGGATTGAATGTCCATTTGATACCTACAGCGTGCATCGAATGCTGGATTTTGCTGAGGTCAAGGTGGGTAAATGCTTCGCGAAGCTCTCGTTCTGTCCCAACGAAATTTGTGCCGTTGTCAGAAACAATCTCCTTCACTTGGCCTCGTCTGCAGATAAAACGTCGGAGTGCAGAAATGCAGGAGTCTGTATCCATTGAGTAGGCCATCTCCAGGTGTACGGCTCTGCATGCGAGGCACGTAAACAAGGCTCCATATCTTTTTACTTTGCTGCGCCCCCGCTTGACTTCTATGGGCCCAAAGTAGTCCAGTCCCGTATGGGTAAAGGGTGGCAAGTCAGGTGTTATCCTGTGAAGAGGTAGGTCGGACATCTTTTGTGTCATTGCGGTGCCATGCCATCTCCTGCAGAGTACACAATCCCGTGTTATCCTTCTCGCAGCGGAATTTGCTCTAAGGATCCAGTATTTTGTTCTGAGTTTTGCGATCATTTGATTTCTTCCACAATGACCCATTGAGGCGTGTGTGTGGTGTAGCAGTATCTTTGACAGATGACTGTCCTTGGGCAAAATGGCCGGATGTTTGGTTTCCTCTGGCATTGCCAGCTTGCTTAGTCTGCCGCCAACTCTCAGGATTCCCTGCTGGAGGATGGGATCTAGTCTGTAGATCCTACTGTTTTTCTTTACGGGTAAGCCCTTTTGTAGAGAGGTCACCTCATCTTGGAAGGATTGTTGTTGAACGTAGGACACAAGTGCTTGTTCGGCCTTCCCTAAATCCTCCACAGACAGCCGTGACCTAGGTGGGTCCGAGTTGCTCGGTTTTTTCTTTTTTAGGCTCAATTGTCTCAGCCGTTCTTTGAATCTTAAGAGCCAGGCTGATGATCGAATCAATTTGTCCCATGATGAGAAATGCTCAATTAGACGAGTCAGTGGACTTTGAATCTGCAGTGCACTTGTAGTGAAAGCTCCAGCCACCTTCCTGACCTCCGGGTCACCATCGGACAGTGTGGGTGGTACCCGGATCACTGGCCAGTCTGTTTCCGGTTGCATCAGAAAACTTGGACCCCTTAGCCAGTGTCCTTCTTGAAGGAACTTCTCAGCTTTCATGCCTCTTGATGCATTGTCTGCAGGGTTGAGTCCAGTCTTTATGTGGCGCCATTGGCCTTTGTGTGTCAGATCCCGAATAGTGGTCACTCTGTTAGCCACGTAGGTCTGAAACCTTCTGCCGTCATTTTGGATATATTTTAATACGGCGGTGCTGTCGGTCCAGAAAACTGAGTCTCCGAGGGTTGACTCGAGCTCTCTCAACATCCTGTCCATCCTAGCAGCAAGGACTGCACTGGCAAGCTCCAGTCTTGGGATTGTCACCACCTTTAAAGGTGCAACTCTGGCCTTCCCGATCACAAACACCATGTGAGGTAGTCCGTTGTTACTGGTCAGCTTCAAATAGCTGACTGTCCCGTAACCTCTTTCACTTGCATCGCAGAAGTGGTGCATCTGTGCTCGAGTAACTTCAAAATCTGGTGGCTTAAAGCATCTCTTGATTCTTAGACTGGAAATCAGGTTAAGATCTTTAAGCCACTCCTTCCATCTCTCTGTGTAAGCAGTTGGTATCGATTCATCCCAGCCACAATTCAGTTTGCACAGGTCCTGCAGTATTCCTTTCCCTGTCAGCATGACTGGTGCTATGAACCCAAGAGGATCGTATACTGAGTTCAACACAGACAAAATGCTTCTGCGGGTGACCGATTGTTGTTTCGGGGTGATCGCAAAGAAGAACGTGTCTGACTCAATGTCCCATCGCATGCCAAGAGCCCTTTCCATCGGCAGTTTGTCTTTGTCGAGGTCTAGATCTTTGACCTCTTTTGCCCTCTCTTCAGCTGGAACAGAGGCAAGGACTGCTCGACTGTTACTGGTCCATTTGGTGAGTCTAAATCCACCTGTGGTGCATACTGATCTGAGCTCTTTCACCAGACAGATCGCCTGGCTCTCGCTTCGGACAGATTTGAGGCAGTCGTCTACGTAGAAGTTGTGACGAATGGTGTTGAGAACTTCAGCACTACACTTTCCTTCATTATCATCGGCTGTCCGCTTCAGTGCGAAATTGGCGCAGCTCGGGGATGAGGCCGCTCCAAAGAGATGCACCATCATCCGGTACTCTGCTAGCGGTTGGTTGGTGTCCCCGTCTGGCCACCACAGGAATCTGAGGAAGTCCACGTCATGTCTAGGTATTCTTACTTGATGGAACATTCCTTCGATGTCCCCCATCACTGCTACTGGCTCCTGTCGGAATCTGAGGAGTACACCCAGCAAGGTGTTCGTAAGGTCAGGACCCTGTAGCAGCTCATGATTCAGTGAAGTTCCTTGGAATGAGGAGGTACAATCGAACACCACCCGGATTGTCTTTTTCCTTTTGTGGTAGACACCATGGTGAGGGATGTACCACAGTCTTCCATCTTTCCGAGGGAGCTGTTCCTCTGGCACTCTTTCTGCGTGTCCTTTCCTCAAGACTTCACTCATGAAGCCATTATAGTCTTTCCGAAAGGCTTCATCTTTCTGGAATCTGCGGGCAAGATTTAATACTCTTTGTTCCGCCATTTTCCTGTTATTTGGCAGGCTGATGTTATCCTGGCGGAACGGAAGTCGTATTTCGTAGTGGCCTTCTTTCCTTTTGACCGAGTTGTTCATCACTTGTAGGAATTTCTTATCTTCAAATGAGTGTTCTTGTTTTTCATTGTAGGCCAACTCTGAGAAGTCCTGGTTATATTGGTGTATCAGGAGCTCTTCCAGCTTGGCCACTGATATTCTATTGGACGTTATCTGTGGTCGACCATGCTCATCCATAGGTGCAGTACTGCAGAGTGGTCCATTTATAGTCCAACCTAGACTTGTTAGGACTGCGTAGGGCCCCTCCCCCTGGCTATTGATCACTCTCAGTGGCTCCATAGCCTTTGGGACATTTGCACCGATCAATAGGCCTACCTCTGCCTTGATGGTTCTTAGTTGGACCTCCTTTAGATAAGAGCATCCTTTTATGTCCATTTCTGTAGGAATGTTCTCTTGACTGACAGGAATGGCATCTTGTGTGAAGACTTCAGGAAGCTCTATGAAGCTGTTGCCATCCAGGCTGCATACTTCCAGTCCTCTTATTGCCTGAGTTTTCACGGGCTTTTCATGACCCATTGTTCGGAGTAAGATCTCTGTTTTCTTTCCTCGGACGGACAACTGTTCCATCAGTTTTTCCGTGACAAAGGTAGCAGTGCTTCCAGGGTCTAGAAACGCATAGGTTTCTATCAAACAGCTGCCTTTATGTGCCTTTATCTTTACAGGTACCACGGCTAACTTGTAGTCTGTGGTTCTGTCCACTGTTTGGGCTGCTGATGAAACTCTAGCAATGTAATTGCTCCTGGTGTCCCAGTCATGCTTAGCTGCTGGCTTGGTACTTCCTGGAGTAAAGTTCTCTATATGCAAGACCGTGGGATGTTTCTTCTCACAGGAACGACACACGAGACGTTTCTTGCATCCTTTACTCATATGACCTTTGACCAAGCAGGCAAAACACAGTCCATTTTTCTTTAGCAGCTCAATTTTCTCCTTGTGGGGAATCCTTGCTATTGTTTCACATGTTTCCATCACATGATTTCCTTTACAAAAAGCACAGGGCTTGACGAAAGCGTCCATGGCTGTACGACTGCCCTCTGGTCTGTCTGCCCCTTCCCATGCATTAGGGTTCTTGT
The DNA here is from genome assembly GCA_024529925.1 of Ophthalmolycus amberensis. Classification (NCBI taxonomy): domain Eukaryota; kingdom Metazoa; phylum Chordata; class Actinopteri; order Perciformes; family Zoarcidae; genus Ophthalmolycus; species Ophthalmolycus amberensis. The sequence continues at coordinate 359,411 of JAFEUB010001381.1, read as the reverse complement.
CGGTTTCTGTCTTGGGCACAACAGTCGTAGCAAAGCTTTTCTTGCTGCTAGCTCTCATATACGGTAAGTCTCTTTTGGGTACTCTCTCATTTGTGCTTCCGGCAGGGTCTTGGATATCCCCGAAGACGGGATCTTGAATGATTCTGACCTGTTTTTCCATAAACCGCACAAGGTCATGGAATGTAGGTCTCTGCTGTGTTCTTTCAGTGATGTCACATACAGCAGACCGCCATTTCTCTCGAAGTTTAAACGGGAGTTTGAAAACAAGTCTTTTCATGTTAGATGGCGAGTCCAGCTCTGACCTGTATGGGAGGTCCTGAACTGCATTACCACAGCCTCTTAGATAGAGGGCGTAGCTATGAAGTGCCTTTCCATCATCTGTTCGTATTTGGTTCCAGTTCAAAGCCTTTTCAACGTATGCAGATATGATCTTGAAATCATCACCAAAGTGATATTTAAGCAGGCGCTTTGCTTCCTCGTAACCAGTCGTGGCGTTCATGTGAAAGCAGCTTTGAACTAGTTCCTTTGGCTGTCCAGCAGTATACTGTTCCAGGAAGTACAGTCGATCCTCGTCACTGTTGGTTTTGTCCTCGATGTTGTGCTTAAAAGCCTTCATAAATGGCCTGAAAGCGAGAGGATCGCCGTCAAACACCAGAACCTCCCTTCTCGGGAGTGTAGATTCTTTCTGCTGCGTCACTAGCAGGTCCGTCAAGTCTGTCTGTCTTTGTCTAATGTTTGTGAGATCGGTGCTCTGAGCTATTTCACTTCTGGGAGTGGATTCGCCTCGCCTGCGTGGTCCATCAGAAACCACAGCTCTGCTTGTGTGAGGGTTTGTTGCTCTTGGTTGTTGTTCAGACGGTCTTGTGATTCCAGTTAGTGGTCGGTAACGAACATGCATCAATCTCTGTAATGGTGTTTTAGGTATGGTTCCCATCCGTGCATACCCCAGCTGTGCTAGGCTTTCTTCCGTTTGGTCAGATGCATGTCTCCGTTCCTCCCTTTCTTTTCCGGGTTCTGATGCTTCATCATTTTCGAATTCCTCCAGAGCCTTTAGCCTCGCATCAGCTGCAGCAATGTTTGCTTCCAAGTCTAGAGATTCCATTCTTAAACTTAGTTGATGCTTCTCCGTTTCCATTTTTAAACCCAGCTGATGCATCTCCGTTTCCAGCTCATGTTTCCTTTTAAGAGCTTCAGCTCTGGCCTGCAGAGCAGCTTTGTCTGCAGCTACCTTCATGCGTGCTGAAACCACAGATGAAGATTTGGAACTCTTGGAACCTTTAGAACTCCTGGAGCCAATCTGTGAGACACTGTCCCCAGCCTGCACAAGAGTCTGTGGGTCCGGCTGAGGTGTTAACCATTGCTCCACTTTAGCCATAGAAGCTTCGTAATCAGCCATTTTTGGCTCATACCAGTCCAAAGCTTCATTCATTCTCACATCCTCAGGCAGCAATAACTGAACAGATTCATTTGACACTTTAAATTCATCCAGCAGTCTTAGAAATTAATTTGCAGCTTCGTTAACATCATCAACATCGTCTTTCATCATTGTCTTTATTTCATTCATTTTCCGTGTACAGTGTGAGAGTTTCCCTCTACGTGTTGCGCTGAGTGATTTAAACGCTTTCCTTTGTTGTGCGGCGTCCATCTCAGTAACACCGGCTTCAGTGACTGCCCGTTCACTTCCTTCTGCCATCGGTTCGTTCTTAGCCTTTAATATTCGTTTGTAGGGTTTTTTTCCAAGTAATTCCGACACCTTTTGTTGGAATATTCGTTAGTTTTTCGGTTACTTCTTTATTTATTTATTTTCATGCGCACGGCCGTGCTTTGTTTCCGTTTCCGTGCCGCGATATTGATCAGCGTCCTGCCGTTTATAGTTTCAGTGGTTTCGTAATTTAAAGGCAGTTTATGGATTTATTTGTCTGCTCATCAAACATTTCCTTCGTTTCCTTTGTCAGCTTTAATGTTTGATCTTAACCAGGTTCAGAAAACAGCGCATCCACTCGTTTACTCACGGTACCGGTGAAATCACATTCTGGCCGCAGTCCAGATCAATCCAAACGACCGTGACTCCGGGCCTCGTTCTCTCATGTCCACTTTGACTGGCGTCCTGAGGGGGGGTATTTTCAACTTATTGTAGGAGCGGTCGGTCGATTAACGCGCATTCTCTCGTAGTGTCATTTCAAATCTTCCTTTTATTCCAGAACAGCATCAGAAGCATACATGGAAATAATCTTAAACAGAAAACCCGCTTTGTCTCCTAATGCGGTTTCGTAATGCGTAATGCGATTGAAAATAGTTAGCCCTTCCGCTCTCTAGTCGAACGAACACACCTGCACGTCCTCAGGTGAGGTCTACATAAAGAGTTACCGCCCCCTGACGTCATCATTGCGTCATAATCATTATAAACGGCAGTAACATCTTAGCAGGTTCAACAGTAAATCATAATTAGCATGGTTTGATGTACAATCGGTAGCATGACTATAAATTCCTCAAAAGTATAGAATGTACAGGTAAAACACAAATCAGAGTAATGGCTTCTACACTTTGAATTACCTTGTTGTTGAAATGTGCTATACAAATAAACTTGCCTTGCCTTGCCTTGCCTTCAAAGAGAAACAAAACAACTACATAGAGACAGAAAGTGACTTAAAAGAGACAAAACAACTGCAAAGAGACAGAAACAACTACAAAGAGACAGAAAGTGACTTCAAAGAGACAAAACAACTACAAAGAGACAGAATGTGACTTCAAAGAGAGACAAAACTACAAAGAGACAGAAAGTGACTTCAAAGAGAGACAAAACTACAAAGAGACAGAAAGTGACTTCAAAGAGAAACAAAACAACTACAAAGAGACAAAGTAACGTCAAGGAGAGACAAAACAACTACAAAGAGACAGAAAGTGACTTCAAAGAGTGACAAAACAACTACAAAGAGACAGAAAGTGACTTCAAAGAGAAACAAAACAACTACAAAGAGACAAAGTAACTTCAAGGAGAGACAAAACAACTACAAAGAGACAGAAAGTGACTTCAAAGAGAAACAAAACAACTACATAGAGACAGAAAGTGACTTCAAAGACACAAAACAACTGCAAAGAGACAGAAACAACTACAAAGAGACAGAAAGTGACTTCAAAGAGACAAAACAACTACAAAGAGACAGAAAGTGACTTCAACACAACTGTCTCTTTGTAGAGAGACAACTCAACTACAAAGAGACAGAACGTGACTTCAAAGAGAGACAAAACTACAAAGAGACAGAAAGTGACTTCAACGAGAGACAAAACAACTACAAAGAGACAGAAAGTGACTTCAAAGAGAAACAAAACAACTACAAAGAGACAGAAAGTGACTTCAAAGAGAGACAAAACAACTGCAAAGAGACAAAAACAACTACAAAGAGACAGAAAGTGACTTCAAAGAGAGACGAAACAACTACAAAGAGACAGAAAGTGACTTCAAAGAGAAACAAAACAACTACAAAGAGACAAAGTAACTTCAAGGAGAGACAAAACAACTACAAAGAGACAGAAAGTGACTTCAAAGAGAGACAAAACAACTACAAAGAGACAGAAAGTGACTTCAAAGAGAAACAAAACAACTACAAAGAGACAAAGTAACTTCAAGGAGAGACAAAACAACTACAAAGAGACAGAAAGTGACTTCAAAGAGAAACAAAACAACTACATAGAGACAGAAAGTGACTTCAAAGAGACAAAACAACTGCAAAGAGACAGAAACAACTACAAAGAGACAGAAAGTGACTTCAAAGAGACAAAACAACTACAAAGAGACAGAAAGTGACTTCAACACAACTGTCTCTTTGTAGAGAGACAACTCAACTACAGAGAGACAGAACGTGACTTCAAAGAGAGACAAAACTACAAAGAGACAGAACGTGACTTCAAAGAGAGACAAAACTACAAAGAGACAGAAAGTGATTTCAAGGAGAGACAAAACAACTACAAAGAGACAGAAAGTGACTTCAAAGAGAGACAAAACAACTACAAAGAGACAGAAAGTGACTTCAAAGAGAAACAAAACAACTACAAAGAGACAAAGTAACTTCAAGGAGAGACAAAACAACTACAAAGAGACAGAAAGTGACTTCAAAGAGAGACAAAACAACTACAAAGAGACAGAAAGTGACTTCAAAGAGAAACAAAACAACTACAAAGAGACAAAGTAACTTCAAGGAGAGACAAAACAACTACAAAGAGACAGAAAGTGACTTCAAAGAGAAACAAAACAACTACATAGAGACAGAAAGTGACTTCAAAGAGACAAAACAACTGCAAAGAGACAGAAACAACTACAAAGAGACAGAAAGTGACTTCAAAGAGACAGAAAGTGACTTCAAAGAGACAAAACAACTACAAAGAGACAGAATGTGACTTCAAAGAGAGACAAAACTACAAAGAGACAGAAAGTGACTTCAAAGAGAGACAAAACTACAAAGAGACAGAAAGTGACTTCAAAGAGAAACAAAACAACTACAAAGAGACAAAGTAACTTCAAGGAGAGACAAAACAACTACAAAGAGACAGAAAGTGACTTCAAAGAGTGACAAAACAACTACAAAGAGACAGAAAGTGACTTCAAAGAGAAACAAAACAACTACAAAGAGACAAAGTAACTTCAAGGAGAGACAAAACAACTACAAAGAGACAGAAAGTGACTTCAAAGAGAAACAAAACAACTACATAGAGACAGAAAGTGACTTCAAAGACACAAAACAACTGCAAAGAGACAGAAACAACTACAAAGAGACAGAAAGTGACTTCAAAGAGACAAAACAACTACAAAGAGACAGAAAGTGACTTCAACACAACTGTCTCTTTGTAGAGAGACAACTCAACTACAAAGAGACAGAACGTGACTTCAAAGAGAGACAAAACTACAAAGAGACAGAAAGTGACTTCAACGAGAGACAAAACAACTACAAAGAGACAGAAAGTGACTTCAAAGAGAAACAAAACAACTACAAAGAGACAGAAAGTGACTTCAAAGAGAGACAAAACAACTGCAAAGAGACAAAAACAACTACAAAGAGACAGAAAGTGACTTCAAAGAGAGACGAAACAACTACAAAGAGACAGAAAGTGACTTCAAAGAGAAACAAAACAACTACAAAGAGACAAAGTAACTTCAAGGAGAGACAAAACAACTACAAAGAGACAGAAAGTGACTTCAAAGAGAAACAAAACAACTACATAGAGACAGAAAGTGACTTCAAAGAGACAAAACAACTGCAAAGAGACAGAAACAACTACAAAGAGACAGAAAGTGACTTCAAAGAGACAAAACAACTACAAAGAGACAGAAAGTGACTTCAACACAACTGTCTCTTTGTAGAGAGACAACTCAACTACAAAGAGACAGAACGTGACTTCAAAGAGAGACAAAACTACAAAGAGACAGAACGTGACTTCAAAGAGAGACAAAACTACAAAGAGACAGAAAGTGATTTCAAAGAGAGACAAAACAACTACAAAGAGACAAAGTAACTTCAAGGAGAGACAAAACAACTACAAAGAGACAGAAAGTGACTTCAAAGAGAGACAAAACAACTACAAAGAGACAGAAAGTGACTTCAAAGAGAAACAAAACAACTACAAAGAGACAAAGTAACTTCAAGGAGAGACAAAACAACTACAAAGAGACAGAAAGTGACTTCAAAGAGAGACAAAACAACTACAAAGAGACAGAAAGTGACTTCAAAGAGAAACAAAACAACTACAAAGAGACAAAGTAACTTCAAGGAGAGACAAAACAACTACAAAGAGACAGAAAGTGACTTCAAAGAGAAACAAAACAACTACATAGAGACAGAAAGTGACTTCAAAGAGACAAAACAACTGCAAAGAGACAGAAACAACTACAAAGAGACAGAAAGTGACTTCAAAGAGACAAAACAACTACAAAGAGACAGAAAGTGACTTCAACACAACTGTCTCTTTGTAGAGAGACAACTCAACTACAAAGAGACAGAACGTGACTTCAAAGAGAGACAAAACTACAAAGAGACAGAACGTGACTTCAAAGAGAGACAAAACTACAAAGAGACAGAAAGTGATTTCAAAGAGAGACAAAACAACTACAAAGAGACAAAGTAACTTCAAGGAGAGACAAAACAACTACAAAGAGACAGAAAGTGACTTCAAAGAGAGACAAAACTACAAAGAGACAGAAAGTGACTTCAAAGAGAGACAAAACAACTACAAAGAGACAGAAAGTGACTTCAAAGAGAAACAAAACAACTACAAAGAGACAAAGTAACTTCAACGAGAGACAAAACAACTACAAAGAGACAGAAAGTGACTTCAAAGAGAAACAAAACAACTACAAAGAGACAGAAAGTGACTTCAAAGAGAGACAAAACAACTGCAAAGAGACAGAAACAACTACAAAGAGACAGAAAGTGACTTCAAAGAGAGACAAAACAACTACAAAGAGACAGAAAGTGACTTCAAAGAGAAACAAAACAACTACAAAGAGACAAAGTAACTTCAAGGAGAGACAAAACAACTACAAAGAGACAGAAAGTGACTTCAAAGAGAAACAAAACAACTACAAAGAGACAAAGTAACTTCAAGGAGAGACAAAACAACTACAAAGAGACAGAAAGTGACTTCAAAGAGAGACAAAACAACTACAAAGAGACAGAAAGTGACTTCAAAGAGAGACAAAACTGCAAAGAGACAGAAAGAACTACAAAGAGACAGAAATTTACTTCAAAGAGAGACAAAACAACTGCAAAGAGACAGAAACAACTACAAAGAGACAGAAAGTGACTTCAAAGAGAGACAAAAAAACTACTAAGAGACAGAAAGTGACTCCAAAGAGAGACAGAACAACTACAAAGAGACAGAAACAACTACAAAGAGACAGAAAGTGACTTCAAAGAGAGACAAAACAACTACTAAGAGACAAAGTAACTTCAAGGAGAGACAAAACAACTACAAAGAGACAGAAAGTGACTTCAAAGAGAGACAAAACAACTACAAAGAGACAGAAAGTGACTTCAAAGAGAGACAAAACTGCAAAGAGACAGAAACAACTACAAAGAGACAGAAAGTGACTTCAAAGAGAGACAAAACAACTACTAAGAGACAAAGTAACTTCAAGGAGAGACAAAACAACTACAAAGAGACAGAAAGTGACTTCAAAGAGAAACAAAACAACTACAATGAGACAAGACAACAACACAAAGAGGCTAAACAATGATAAAGTCTGAGTCTAACCACGTCTCCTCCATCCGTCCTGGATGTAGGAGACGTGGTTACATGTCTCTGTCCAGAGGCCCAATGTCTCATAATCCACCTATATGCCCATCGGCTACAGCTCATCAATACCTCCATATAATACACATATACAACAGTTCATACGATAGAATAATAAGTATTCACACGATTCCATATTTATTGTTTTTGTTCACCCAAACAGCTCAAAACCCAAATCTATGAAATTTACTCTCACAGCGTAAAAACAATAAATAATCTCATCTGAGGGGCTGAAACAGTGAGTTTATTATCTTTATTTATTTTATTGTTGTAAACAATTAGTCAGAACTTCGAATGCTTAATTCTGTTGACTCACTTATTGATTCATTGTTTCAGTTTATAAACAGTTTAATATAGAGTTTACAACTTATTCCCACACAACACTGACACTATATTTATGTAAAACATACTTTAATACGACCATATTTGGATCATTTACATTGCAGCCATTAACTGAGTCGTTTTGATGAAATGATTGTTGAGAGGATAGATAGATAGACAGACTTTATTTCAGACTCGGGGTCCATACAGAGTACGGAGGACTAGCAATGCCTTACAAAGAGACAGCTGTACCAATGTCTCCACAGCTGGACTGGTAGCGTGTGGTGCTAAACCTGATGTTGGTTAAAACAAGTATGATCCCATTTACAGAGTCATTCAGTCTACAGATGAATTTGTACATGAAATTTCTTAAAACTGTTTGGAAAGTGTTGACTCGTGCAGCCACAAACATTTCACTAGCACTACTCCATCTCGGCCTCTTTAACAGTCTTCTCATGGGGTCATTGTACGCTACTTGAAGTCTCTGTAAACTCTTTGTTCTGTAGTTTGACCACAAGTGTGCAGTAGAGTGGAGTACAATATGCTCTGAACAGAGACATCTTCACTCCATCTGTACACACCAGACTAACGTGAGAGACTGTTTGTTGTGCAGACATCATTGCCTGGAAATCTCGTTATCATCGGTCATGTGTTCTGTTAAAAAATGACCAAGATATTCTACTTCACTACAGACACCAACATTATTGTCAGACAATTTGAAGTCAGGGAAGTTTAGACATGTGTCCTCTTTAGTTGGACAGATCAGGATAGCACTCTTACTGGCGTTGTATCTGATGTCATGTTCCACACCATACACAGTACATACAGTGAGGAGCTGCTGAAGACCAGCGCTAGAAGGACTAAAGATCACCAGATCATCTGCAGGAGAACCAGCCGTGTATAAAGTATGAGACTCCATCTACCTGCTGACAGGCTGACAGTCATTCATCAGCATTCTGCACAAACATTTAGTTATTGCTGCTTGCTTGATATTCAAACAATCAATATTTTGGCCCTTCTTTCACCAGACCACAAACTAACAGGTGGTTTGTGTCCGTTCGGACATTTCATTTGATCTGCATGAGATTGTGATGAACGACATCACATGTGAGCAGGAAGAGCTTCTGGTTTGTGGTCAACATGCTGCTGTCTTCTTCTTTCTGACGCCATTCTGTGTCACAGGTTTGACGTTTGTGTTAATGACGGCCACAACAACAGACTGTGGTCATCATGTCTGTATGAAGAGGACTGGACAGTGTTGATGAAGTAACAAAGATTTTATTTTGAAGGGCATTTTTTTTATGCAGCGGAATTATTCCAGCATTTACAGCACTTGTTCAGCGTGCAGGAAAAACACCGACCAATGCGTTATTAATCACATCACGTGATGAAGCGAAACAGCGTGACACACGGGGAGAGACGAGGACACAGAGACAGAGCAGGACTGTTGAGTCATGAAAGTCAAATCATAGGACGATCTCCAAAAGAGAGAAATGTCCAGAGAGACCAGAGTCATTAGACTCTGAAGAATTCACCTCTATGAGTCTGTCCAGTCAAACACGAATTTCTCTTTTTAGAAGATGAGAAAAATATTATGTTATGGCTTTTTCACTTCACCCTGAATGAACTGAATTTAAAGCTGCAGGACAATTCAGTGAAAATTAATTTCGTTCAGTAATTTATTTTATAATCCAGCCGTTATTTTACTTGAAATGAGAAGAACATGTATTCATGTATTTCTATGTATTATTTATAATCCATCCAGTTAAATTTGAAAAATGAGAATATTTGTTAAAATATAATTGGTGTACTTTCTTTATTTGATTTGACAGTTCTTGAATATAGACATAGTGGGTCCCGGCTTGTCATTAAGGGGTGATGGTGGGTCCCGCAGCCAGACCAGTTGAGAACCAACGTCTCCTTTAGCCCCGCCTCCCAGCCCTCGGCCCAGCTTGTTCTATTCACACTGGGAAGTTGATTTACCTAAAACATTGTCCTCCGAGTTACAGACGTCTCTTTCTCAATGCAAGTCTGTCTGAGAAAGTCTCTTTGAGCCCCATGGCGTCACGTGACGGACCAGGAAGTCCTGATTCCACCGCTTCACTGTGGACCCGTCCACCTCCACCCGCCCTGTGAGGTCTTTATGCTTCCTACTTCATGATAACGTGGATAACATGAGAAATGATCTCGTGGGATATCTACGAATTACACCACATTATTATTTGAAGGTATTACTACGAACGCTGAAGAGAACAGCTGAGAAATCAATGAGTAAAAACTAAATGAGAGTAAAGCTGCTGTTATATGAGACCAATGTCTTCACATGTGAGAGGCTGTCAGACTTTAAAGTCACGGGGGCGACCGTGGTGCACTGGGTTCAGAGGTTGTCTGGGAACCGGAAGGTCAACGGTTCGATCCCCAACTGGGACGTGTCACGTGTCAAAGTGTACCTGAGCAATACACTGAACCCCCGACGGCTTCCCGGGCGCCTGTCATTGGCAGCCCACTGCTCCCTGTATACAGGGATGCATATATGTATATGACAATAAAAATGTTTTCTTCTTCTGGTGTTTAACACACAACATAGAGTGGAGGTGGTGGAGCAGTCTCCAAATGCTCTCTGGATCATCAGGACTTCCAACTGAGAAGAGAAGAGAAGAAGAAGAAGAAGAGGAGAAGAGAAGAAGAAGAGAAGGAGAAGAAGAGAAGAAGAAGAGAAGAGGTGAAGGAGTGTCTCCAGAGACTCCCTTCATCAGCTGTCAGTCAGTGACAGCACATGCAGCAGAAAGAGCAGCTTCCTCTCAGCTCTCATGTTCACCTCCACTGAGCTCAAGCTCACACACCTGCAGACTCTTTGGGCCTCCGGTCTGCTGACTCTGCAGGTTCCACTGAAATAAAGTGCTGAGAGTCCTGAACGCATCACGACTGTGAAGCAGAGGCGTTCACTGCTCACTGTGAAGATGGTTCAACCTGTTACGCTGCGTTCACAACAAACACCGAGCGGATGTTCAACACGACGCCGTTACGTACAAAGTAAAGCAGAGACGCTGACAGACGTGGATTTGAGCCAATGAGGCGAAAGACGTGATGAGAACTGAAATATTTCCAACGGAGTCAGAGAACACTGAGGCTGTGTGGTTAAAGCCTCAGCGTTGAGCTTCTCCTCCTTCATCTCGGACGTCCTGACGCTGTTCAATCACAAATGGAGGATAAACAGATAGAATCCGTCTGTGTTCACACAGAGCTCTACGAGACCTCATATTAGTACAGAGACAGACTGTGTGTGAACCACAGACCGTCTATGGAACAACAATAACCACGCTGACCTATGTACGCCCAGATGATGGAGCAGCTACGATGTTAGCTTAGCATAGCATTGATCCAGACTCCATTCAGAAAATAACCATCTTAACAGCTGTTAGCTCGTCAGCTTGTGAACAGACCTGACAAAGCATGAATTCAGACTTCTTACAAACCAACATCATTATATATTATTGCAGCATCTTCAGAATGTTTGTTGAAGTTAAATCACAGCTGAATGTGTTTATTCTGGTTCGTGCAGCTGTAGGAAAGCAGCCGGCGAGTGTCTGATAGATACAGTGAACACTCCTCCAGATGATGTGATGAACCACATGATGGACTTTGGTTTCATCAGATATCTGGGACTTCCTCAACTCTACGAAGCAGCACTCGAGCTGATTCCAGCCCTGACTGATGATTGGCTACACGGAGGTAAGCCCCTCCCCCTTGATCAAACTCCCACGATGCTAACATTAGCTTTGTGTTTGGTGTGAACACAGCATTAGAGTTCAAAGAATCTCCGTCACATTTCATCGACTGTGAAATATTTAATGTCAAACATGTAAATATGGAGTCTGTTGTAAAAATATGAGGACAAAACTAAAGACAAAAGGACAGACACACATCAGATGTTAAAGGTTCCACATGTAAAGTCTAACTTAAAAAATTTTTTTGCTGGCGGATTCGCGGGCCACATAAAACGACGTGGCGGGCCGGATTCGGCTCGCGGGCCTTGAGTTTGACACGTGTGCTGTAGAGGATGACATGCAGACAACGAGGCAGCTGATGTGAAGTGGAACATATGACCAGAAGATGTCTCACTTCATGGATCTATACGTAGATAAATCAAATAGAGTTATTGATGAAACATGAAGGTGCTGCACTAGCAGCAGACAGTGAACCCACCTCAGAGTCTCCAGTCTACAATGTGGACTCTCCAGAAAACCACTCAGCACCTTCACTCCTGAATCCTTCAGGTTGTTGAGACTCAGTTCCAGTGTTCTCAGATGGGAGGGGTTTGACTTCAGAGCTGAGTCCAGAGAAGAACAGCCTTCCTCTGTGATCCCACAGCATGACAGCCTGCAAACACACAAAACAACACCCAGAGTTTATCATATCGATACACAATGAATCATTATTTCATCATCAACATGAGCGGCTTTCATTTTGGTTTCATCTTCTTGAGTAAACAGACATTGAGTGTAAATCCTGTCACTGTTGTGACATTTTAAATCATCATTACAGTGAAATAAGTGATTCCAGTGAGTAGATTGCTGTAACAAACTAAAAGCACCACTTAAAGCGTCCTGGTTCCCTGAAAGCAGGTGGACCAAAGGATGTTCATGTTGGTTGGACAAGACATCCAACACTTTGATCCCGAGCAGGATAGTGACCAGTTCACCGTTCACGTCACACCATTATGTCCAGATGCATATGAGCAGAGACACGAGCAGACGTTGTTATCCCACAGTAACATGTTGGGAACACCACCATGAACTTAGTAGATCAGACACTTGGACCACTTCGTCATCTTTGTGGTAAATCACCTGATCCTCACCTGAGAGTTTCAAGTGTACAGTGTGGACTCTCGAGTCCAGCAGAGAGCTCCTGAGTCCTGCAGGTCATTGTTCCTCAGGTCCAGCTCTCTCAGACTAGAGGACTGGGAGCTGAGGACTGAGGACAGAGCTTCACAGCTTCTCTGTGAGAGTTTACAGCCTCTCAGCCTCGAGGAGGAACAGGGATTAATACAAACAAAATGTTAAATCAAAGTAAAACATCAAACATATTCAGTAATGGTAATGTATCCGTAGTGTGTCCACCTACAGAGCTTTGTTGGAGGCTTTGATCACTGGCAGCAGCCTCAGAAGAGCCTCCTCTGAAGCAGAGTATTTCTTCAGGTCAAACACGTCCAGATCTTCTTCTGATGACAGTAAGATGAAGACCAGAGCTGACCACTGAGCAGGAGACAGTTCATCTCTGGAGAGACGTCCTGAACTCAGGGACCGTTGGATCTCCTCCACTGGAGAACCATCATTCAGTTCATTCAGACAGTGGAACAGATTGATGCTTTTTTCTGGAGACTCATTCTCACTGATCTTCTTCTTGATGTACTGGACTGTTCTCTGATTGGTCTGTGAGCTACTTCCTGTCTGTGTCAGCAGACCTCGTAGGAGAGTCTGATTGGTCTCCAGTGAAAGACCCAGGAGGAAGCGGAGGAACAAGTCCAGGTGTCCATTTGGACTCTGTAAGGCCTTGTCCACAGCACTCTGGTGGAGAGGTTTTGGTTTTGATTTGTTTCTGAATACTTTTAACCACCAGGAGGTTGTTGGTTCTTCTGACAGCAGATTGACTCCAGAGTTGATGAAGGTCAGATGGACATGAAGAGCAGCCAGAAACTCCTGAACACTCAGATGGACGAAGCAGAAGACCTTGTCCTGGTACAGTCCTCTCTCCTCTCTCAAGACCTGTGTGAACACTCCTGAGTACACTGAGGCTGCTCTGATGTCGATGCCACACTCTGTCAGGTCGGATTCATAGAAGATCAGGTTCCCTTTCTGCAGCTGATCAAAAGCCAGTTTCCCCAGAGACTCGGTCATCTTCCTGCTCTCTGGACTCCAGTGTGGATCCGTCGCAGCTCCTCCATCATACTTGACCTTCTTCAGTTTGGACTGAACCACCAGGAAGTGGATGTACATCTCAGTCAGGGTCTTGGGCAGCTCTCCTCCCTCTCTGGTCTTCAACACATCCTCCAGAACTGTAGCAGTGATCCAGCAGAAGACTGGGATGTGGCACATGATGTGGAGGCTTCGTGAGGTCTTGATGTGGGAGATGATCCTGCTGGCCTGCTCCTCATCTCTGAATCTCTTCCTGAAGTACTCCTCCTTCTGTGGGTCAGTGAAGCCTCTGACCTCTGTCACCATGCCAACACACTCAGGAGGGATCTGATTGGCTGCTGCAGGTCGTGTGGTGATCCAGAGGCGAGCAGAGGGAAGCAGTTTCCCCCTGAAGAGGTTTGTCAGCAGCACATCCACTGAGGTGGACTCTGTAACATCAGTCAGGACCTCATTGTTGGTGAAGTCCAGAGGAAGTCGACACTCATCCAGACCGTCAAAGATGAACAGAACCAGGAACTCTTCAAACCTGCAGATTCCTGCTGCTTTGGTTTCACTGAAGAAGTGATGAACAAGTTGCACCAAGCTGAACTGTTTCTCTTTCAGCACATTCAGCTCTCTGAAGGTGAATGGAAATGTGAACTGTATGTCCTGGTGGTCTTTGTCTTCAGCCCAGTCCAGAGTCAACTTCTGTGTTAAGACTGTTTTCCCAATGCCAGCCACTCCCTTTGTCATCACTGTTCTGATTGGTTCCTCTCCTCCAGGTGAGGCTTTAAAGAGGTCTTCTTGTCTGATGGGTGTTTCTGGTCTGTGTGGTTTGCTGGATGCTGTTTCAATCTGTCTGACCTCATGTTCATGATTGACCTCTGCAGTCCCTCCCTCTGTGATGTAGAGCTCTGTGTACATCTCATTCAGAAGGGTTTTGTTTCCTGCTTCAGCGATTCCCTGAAACACTTCCTGGAACTTCTTTTGAAAGTTGGATTTGAGTTTCTGCTGACACTCAATGAGGGGTTGTTTCAGTGAATGTGAGTCATTTCTAACAAGTGCACACATTTATGTATTGATGAAATCTATTCATCTCATTGACAACTAAAGGCTCTGAACAGGTAACTACTGTAAAATGACTGAGTATCATTTAACATCAACTGACATGTTGAGCTTCATGTGTCCATGAACTCTGTGCTCTCCAAATAACCAGAAGGTTTATTACTTTATTCCAGAGAGAATTAATGACGTCCAAGCAGCATCTCACAGTCACACCAGTCTGCTGATTTTAAACACTAGAGGCAACAAAAACAGGATTGTGCTTTGTATTGTTGCTTTTTCTTCTCTGAGACATTTTATTTCCTTGTTTGGTAGCTTGGTCTATAAGCCAAGGTGCAACACAAGACATGAGTCTCTGTTGTTTACAGTGAGACATTGCTTGCTTTTCTAATGTTTGTTGAAGTCTTTGTAAGATGCCACTTTGATCTTCATACCATGACTTACCTTCAGGTTCGGAGATGGTTTTTGGTAATTTCTCCACTCGATCATTCTTGTTCATCTCCTTTAAAACATTCCGGATCACTTTAACAGTGTTTATGCCGTAGTTCTTGACCATCTCATCCACTGTGTCCGTCCGGTCTGCATTCTCTAGTCGACTCTTTGGGATTGAAGCCTTCTAGGACCTGCTGCTGCAGGTACCACTTGAATTCTTTAAACTCCTCGGCTCCTAAATCATCCAAAGTTCTCTTGAAGACCACGATATGGTTCTCCATCTGTCCTCTCTGTCAAGATACAAAAGATATCGTTTCATACTACTACAGTTCTTACATTTTAAAATCATGTGATGAAACAATGTTCATAATCATGTCTTTAATTATTGTGATACTGCTTTGACAATTGTAGCGCTCAGCTCCAAGTAACCGAGCGCTGTGACCTGAAACAGCTCCCTATAAGGCAGGGTGTTCAATTAACATTCCAAAAGGTCCCGATTGAGAAAATCTCCTCGTGCAAAGGTCCAGAACATTACAATAATATCTGACTTGTGCTATTTAGTGCCATATATATATATATATATATATATATGTATATATATATATATATATATATTCAAGAAGAATAGTAGTAGTAACAATGTCTGTGTAGTCAACAACTGTCAAATTAAGTAAAGAAAGTACACATCAATTATGTTTTATCAATTATTATTCTGTGTTCACATTTAACTGGATGGATTATAAAAAATAGACATAAATACATAAATAAATGTTCTTCTCTAATTTTAAGTTAAATAAGGGCTCCGTCTAAAAATAAAACACAAAAAATATGTTTTTTAAAACTTGCATCTTTAAAGAAAGTGCTTGATTTTATAAAAAATGAATGAAAATGAAAATGAAAGAGTGTCTGGAGTTAACTTTCTTCTCTTTTGTTAAATCATAACGGTCTCAGTCAACTTTATAACAAACAACCTCTACACATCTCAACATCTTGTCTCAGTGCAGATCGAGTGTTTGCTCTACAGATGTGTGTTTGGTCTCGTGGTGGCGTTTCACATCGGTGCTTTTAATAATGACCATGATATGTGAACACATGAGAAGAGGTTTAGTAGCGCCAGCAGGAAGAATGAAGAAATGAGAGTCCGTCCATTCTTTCTTCAAAGCTCCACTTCTCTCTTTTTAGAACACGCCATGTTAAACTGCCTCCCCCCCCCCCCCCCCCCCAGCTCATGATTCGATGGGCTGAGTAGCGTCACGTGAGCTGATTTACAATGCATGTCGGTGTGTTTCCTGGACTGCTGACCGAGTGCCGTAAAGGCTAGAACAGATAAGATAAGAGAATCCTTTATTAGTCCAGTGGGGAAATTCACAGGATCACAGCAGCAAAGTGGACAGTGCAACAAGATACAGAGCAAAAAAACAAGTACTACAAATAAGTAAAGAAAGCTGTGCAGGTTAAAATAGAAGCACTTATACGTCCGGGTCCGGATAGGACAGCGTCCGCCTATTAGTGACCCCTGGTCTGTTGCATACATAGTACAGCGTATTATAGCATTTCCACTGTGACACCATCAGACACACAGGCCGGATTCATCGAGGACGGGTTTTCTGGGACAGTTGAGACATGAACTGATCAAACAGGACTCCACTAGTTCTTTATCTCAGAGAGAAATTCTACTGCAAATAACAAATCTATCTTTTGAAACATCGTATTCTCCAGTGAAACAACTCGTCGTGATCAAAGTGATCCTGGTGATCAAACATGTACAGATTCCTCTGGTAGGATTCTCACCTGCTGAACTCACTTCAGGTCAGTTTAAAGACACGTTCCACCTTCATGTGTGGAGGAAACACTGGAGAGAAGCAGCTGCTCATGTCCTCCTGTCAGTCCTGGTGTCTTTGTGCATTTGATCTGAGGACGCCGTCACACCCTCATCACGTCAGAGTCCAAGTCTAAAATAAAACCAGTGAGACGTCAAAACCTGCCCAACAGGTGGTAGACGTCAGCCTATCAGAGGTGGTAGACGTCAGCCTATCACAGGTGGTAGGTGTCAGCATGTTTGCATGCTTTACTGGTTGAAACAACACCATGTAGATTTAATCTGAGCTCATCGTCAGTGTAGAGAACATGTAGAGAATGTCAGAAGTGGTTTGACGGCTGAGATTAAATCATTTCCTCTTCATTGTTACAACACGGACTGTTTCACTGAATCCCACAGGCCATGGATCAAACATCAAAGGGTTCAAACTCATCTCAAAATGGACCTGATCAACAGTTAAAACTCATGAAACTAAGTTAGTCATGATTAGAAACCCTGAACTCTGAGTTAGTGAGTTCGTGAGTTAGTGAGTGCGTGAGTTAGAGAGTTAGAGAGTTAGAGTTAGTGAGTTAGTGAGTTAGAGAGTTGGAGAGTTAGTGAGTTAGAGAGTTAGTGAGTTAGAGAGTTAGAGAGTTGGAGTTAGTGAGTTAGAGTTAGTGAGTTAGAGCGTTAGAGAGTTAGAGTTAGTGAGTTAGAGAGTTAGAGAGTTAGAGAGTTAGAGAGTTAGAGAGTTGGAGTTAGTGAGTTAGAGTTAGTGAGTTAGAGCGTTAGAGAGTTGGAGTTAGTGAGTTAGAGTTAGTGAGTTAGTGAGTTAGAGAGTTAGAGAGTTAGAGAGTTGGAGTTAGTGAGTTAGAGTTAGAGAGTTAGAGAGTTAGAGAGTTGGAGTTAGTGAGTTAGAGTTAGTGAGTTAGAGAGTTGGAGTTAGAGAGTTAGAGAGTTAGAGAGTTGGAGTTAGTGAGTTAGAGAGTTAGAGAGTTAGAGAGTTGGAGTTAGTGAGTTAGAGAGTTAGAGAGTTGGAGTTAGAGAGTTAGAGTTAGAGAGTTAGAGAGTTAGAGAGTTAGAGAGTTGGAGTTAGTGAGTTAGAGAGTTAGAGAGTTAGAGAGTTGGAGTTAGTGAGTTAGAGTTAGTGAGTTAGAGTTAGTGAGTTAGAGAGTTGGAGTTAGTGAGTTAGAGTTAGTGAGTTAGAGTTAGTGAGTTAGAGAGTTAGTGAGTTAGAGAGTTAGAGAGTTGGAGTTAGTGAGTTAGAGTTAGTGAGTTAGTGAGTTGGAGAGTTGGCCCAGTGTTCTCTCAGTCCTCACGTGAGTCCACTCAGAACCAGCTGTCTGTGTTCTTCATTAAGGATAAAGGCCAACAATCAGCCGTACATGTTCACTGAAGAACAAACGTCCTAAAACAGTTGAGGCTGCTGGTGCATGAGGTCAGTGACCCCTCGCTCTGTCTAAACAAACAGCCGGTGAACTTTGTGCTTCAGCTGCTTCAACACTTCTCTTGGTGTTTCAGTGGACGCTCCAGTGGAGTGTGACCATGGCCGAGAGGAGAGCAGCAGCGAAGGCAGCAGCAGAGCCGGACTTCCTGCAGTCCAATGATCTGGCCTGTGAGGCGGTCGGTGGGAAGGTGAGTCACTGTAACGGAGCTGCAGAGATACTCCGATGGATTCACTGAATACATGCACACGTGTGAATACATGCACACGTGTGAATACATGCACACGTGTGAATACATGCACACGTGTGTGTCCTGTCTTCTGACGGTTGTGACCTGACACAGTTTATGTTTCCTGTTTTTATGATATTCTGTTTATTCTTCAGAGCGGGTGATAAAGTTATATCTTATATTAATAATAATATAATGATATTATCAGCAACCACCGGTACCTAAAGGCATTTAATCCAGATGTGTGCACATGCTAATCACAAACATATGAATATACTATGCAGCTGTTTATGTCTACGCATCGCTGTTAGAGCAGCATGTTCAGGGTGGAGCTAGTTTGAACCTCTTCAGTGGGTCCAGACCCAGGGATTGGGCCACATGTTGCTAGCCCAGGGGTCGGCAACCTTTACTATCCAAAGAGCCATTTTCTTCTATTTTCCACCAAATAAAATTCGTCTGGAGCAAAAGCTATTTGATATCACAGCTTATAAAGTTGTATATATAGTTACATTATATCAGTGGTGGGCCGTCAGGGCCTGCAAGGCCTTCTCTGCTGGCCTAAACAGAATCACAAAGCTATTTATATTAAAAAAAAAAAAAAATCTATTTTATGATTTAATAATTTTTCTTAAATACACTACATGTATTATAATTTATAAAAATATTTTTCCCATCATCTTATTTTGTCATTGCACAGCTCCTGTCTTCATCAGTTGCTCTGCTTCCAGTGCAGCTTGTTTTAAGTAGAGCTTTTATCCAATCAGATCTCACCTCTGTGTCTCTAGGTAGAACAGAGGCCAGAGGCCTGCAGACTCTCACCTGCAGCCAGTGCAGATTAAAGTACATGGGGACGATATTGTTGATTGTCATAGTGTTCAACCAATCAGATCTTTAGTTTGACATGTTGGGCGTATTCTTTGACGTGTCAGCGGCCGCTAGCCGCCTATAATGACGTCAGCATTACGTGCATGCTCAGTGTTCATCTGTAGCTTTCCCAGCGAGGTGCAGAGTGTGCTGTGATTGATCAGTGGGCGAGCACGTGACTATCGTGAACCGAAACTTAACAAGCCAGCAGAGGCTGATGGGTAGTGAATCACATCACGTGATGCAGCTCAGCCAATCAACATGCATTCTGACATGAGTTGAGCTGCACCATGACACAAGGTGCTGAGAGGAGGAAAGACACTGCAGAGCAGTGCGTTGAACGTTCAAGTTGTGAAAGTAAAATCCTGATAATCTCTTTGGGTCGCGGCTTGTCATTAAGGAATGACGGTGGATCCTACAGCCAGACCAGCTGAGAACATTATATTTCCTGAATTTAGGCTTTTGCATTCTCTAAGTGCTTGACTCGTACCGAACGGTTTAATAGAAGACGTACATAGTTACAGCCTTCAAAATGAGCTGTGTGCACCACAATGTGGTTATAAGGTGGTATTTCAGCTGCAGGACCAGCAGTGAAGGCCCAGGTATGAAATGCACGGCCCGCCACTGCATTATACTATACAAAAACTATAGTTTGTTGTATTTATGAAAATATAGAACAAGAATAAAGACAATTCTTGACATTTTATTACAATTTTACCTGATATAACAATATCAAACTCTTCTGAAGAGGAGAGTTTCTGCAGCAGCTGAGGATTCGCTCTTTGTTGCTCATCTCCAGCGTGACACTGTTCAGCACATGCTGTGTGCTTGTTGTGGAAGCACACAGTAAACCAGCATCGTTGGCAGTGAAAGCAAATGAAGACGTCCACGCAGAGTTAAACTCTCTATTTTCCTCCGTGACTTTTCTTTTTTTGGATTTATCCGTTGATAGTTTACAGAGGGCGGGGGTCTGAAAATCATGATTAGCCGTTCACCGTTCGCAGGGAAAAGCTGCTTGACAGGGGTAGAGGATTTAACTGCCTGTGGGAATAATTAACATAGATTCTGTTCATTCTTGCTTATAAATTATATTCTCTCTGAACACGTTTCTCTTTTTGAAGAGTCATGTGAGATAACTTCTTCGAACAGTGCAGTTCTCCTGCTCTTCTTTCTATTTCCTCGTCTCTCCCCCGTGTGTCACGTGTGTGTAAACCTCGCTCGAGTCGGGAAACTTGTCAGAATACTCATGTTTGATTGACTGAGCTGCATCACGTGATGTGATTTAGACGCATTGTTCGGTGTGTTTCCTGCACCGCCAAACAAGTGCCGTAACGGCAGAATAACAAGCGCCGGTTAAACGTATAAATTTACTGCATAATATGTATAATTTCGAATTATCTATCGGTTTTAGTTCCTGGGTCCGGATCCGGTCCTCCAGTGGGGTACCCCTGATGTAGACTCAGGGAGCTGCAACAGAGGGGCTGAAGATCCGCAGGTTGCCGACCCCTGTGCTAGTCCTTGTGCTAAGCTAAGCTAACTGTCTGTAGCTCTATTCTTACTGTACAGACATGAGAGAGTTATCAATCTGCACTAATCTGAATCCAACATGAGAGTGAATGAGCCTTCATCCCACGATGGAGAACTAGTCCTTTAATACTTGGAGTCCTGTAGCTGTATCGTCCATATTTTCATCTTCTGGTTGTTGATATAAAGCGTGTTGTGTTGTTGTTCTTCCAGGTTATTTTTGCTAACAGACGAATGGTTCGCTCCTGCTGCCAACCTGCTGAAGGTACGACTTCAGGTTTGACCTCAGCTGCACATATTAAAGCCACAGTTCGGCTCCTTTACCACAACACTAAGGCAGCAGAACCGTCTCCTCTTCTGAGATCATGAATGAAGACACGAGGTGGGAGAGCAGCAGGTTGTTTTATTTCACGAGCACTTCAGTTCTCAAGCATGACATCGACTGAACACTCTAAACAATTTCACCGTAAAATAACGACAACTTGCTGGCAGCATTGACGCCAGCAATTTACTGTTTATTTACGGTGAAGCTGCTGTAATTTACTTTTACGGTATCTTACAGTATACTGGATTACGGTATGTGATAGTAGGATAACTGGGTTTAACAGTGATTTTACGGTATATGCCAGAATGTTACCATTTGTTTACAAAGAGTAATACAACCCAATACTTTTGCATTTAATTCCCAACAAATAAAAGAATCACAATAGACATTCAATACATATTTGTTTCAGTTTAATACATGTTCTCAAGACAAATAATAAAGGGACATTTGTATTTCATCACAAAACTCACAATGTACTGCATGTTTTAGAAGAAAACAAATAAAATCATAAAATCTTTAATGACAGGCTTAACTGCACTCATGAGGATAACCTCAGACCAGTAGCGCCGAGATCGAAAAGTGGCCGATGGTATGCTGTTCAGTGGGATGTACCTCTCCCTGGAGTGGTATTCTACAGTTGTTCAGCGGGATGTACCTATCTCTGGAGTGGTATTCTACAGTTGTTCAGCGGGATGTACCTATCCCTGGAGTGGTATTCTACAGTTGTTCAGCGGTAGGTTCCTATCCCTGGAGTGGTAGGCTGCTGTGGTTCAGCGGTAGGTTCCTATCCCTGGAGTGGTATGCTGCTGTGGTTCAGCAGTAGGTTCCTATCCCTGGAGTGGTATGCTGCTGTTCTTCAGCGGTAGGTTCCTATCCCTGGAGTGGTATGCTGCTGTGGTTCAGCGGTAGGTTCCTATCCCTGGAGTGGAAGGCTGCTGTTGTTCAGCGGTAGGTTCCTATCCCTGGAGTGGTAGGCTGCTGTGGTTGAGTGGTAGGTTCCTATCCCTGGAGTGGAAGGCTGCTGTTGTTCAGCGGTAGGATCCTATCCCTGGAGTGGTATTCTACAGTTGTTCAGCGGGATGTACCTATCCCTGGAGTGGTATTCTACAGTTGTTCAGCGGGATGTACCTATCCCTGGAGTGGTATTCTACAGTTGTTCAGCGGTAGGTTCCTATCCCTGGAGTGGTATTCTACAGTTGTTCAGCGGTAGGTTCCTATCCCTGGAGTGGTAGGCTGCTGTGGTTCAGCGGTAGGTTCCTATCCCTGGAGTGGTATGCTGCTGTGGTTCAGCGGTAGGTTCCTATCCCTGGAGTGGTATGCTGTTGTTCTTCAGCGGTAGGTTCCTATCCCTGGAGTGGTATGCTGCTGTGGTTCAGCAGTAGGTTCCTATCCCTGGAGTGGTATGCTGCTGTTGTTCAGCGGTAGGTTCCTATCCCTGGAGTGGAAGGCTGCTGTTGTTCAGCGGTAGGTTCCTATCCCTGGAGTGGTAGGCTGCTGTGGTTCAGCAGTAGGTTCCTATCCCTGGAGTGGTATGCTGCTGTTTTTCAGCGGTAGGTTCCTATCCCTGGAGTGGTAGGCTGCTGTTGTTCAGCGGTAGGTTCCTATCCCTGGAGTGGTATGCTGCTGTTGTTCAGCGGTAGGTTCATATCCCTGGAGTGGTAGGCTGCTGTGGTTCAGCAGGTAGGTTCCTATCCCTGGAGTGGTATGCTGCTGTGTTTCAGCGGTAGGTTACCTATCCCTGGAGTGGTAGGCTGCTGTGGTTCAGCGGTAGGTTCCTATCCCTGGAAGTGGTATGCTGCTGTTTCTTCAGCGGTAGGTTCCTATCCCTGGAGTGGTATGCTGCTGTGGTTCAGCGGTAGGTTCCTATCCCTGGAGTGGTATGCTGCTGTGGTTCAGCGGTAGGTTACCTATCCCTGGAGTGGTATGCTGTTCAGCGGTAGGTACCTATGCCTGGAGTGGTATGTCAGTACTTTTCCAACTTCACACTGTTTGCTGAAGGCAACATGCAAGAGAAATCATAACACACCAGATCAGTTACAGCTTCCTTGAAAACATTAAACCCATGAGCTTTGGCTCAGGTTTACAGAAAGCAGCGTCAAATGAGGGAACTCTATTAGAAAAGCATTAAAACCCTCAAACAGCAGCTGATGCACGCCGATGGCCATGTACAAAAGGCTCCCAGTTGTCTCGGTGCAGCAGTCTCCCACAGTTTGGACTCCACCTGAACACATCAGGAGTGTTCATGGAGAACCAAAGGCTACAGCTGCTGGCCTCTATGCAGAGCTGAAGATGTGAGCGCCATGTCAAGGCTCTGACTACGCTCTAAACACAGTTTGAGACGTCACACGTCTTCGTACCAGAATTCACTTACAAACCAGGAAGTGGAAGGACCCCAGACCACATGAGCTGCCTGTGGCTATGCCTGGGTTTATATGTCCTGTTGGTTAGGGTCATTGGCTACTCACCGGTCCCTGGAGGCTCCACAATTATTAAGCCTAGAAAGAAAAAGTTCTTTTATTTTGTCTCTCAGCTGCACGCTCATTGATTCCTAAAGGACGCGTCACTCTTTACAAACACAAATCTATGTTTCATCATTGACTCACGGTAGTCTTCATCAAACTAACAGCAGCAAACAGTGACTTTGTTGGGGACTATTTTCAGCGGCGGATGAATCCACAGTTGCTGCTGTAGAGAGTATTCGTGGCAGCAGGACTGGTGAATGTGTGACTGATACCAAACAGAGATCACCAGCATCAGTGACGTGGTGCTGGTTTGAATATTCATGTGATGACTGTGTGTTCCTCCAGAGAGAGCCGCCGGCGTTCAGCGCTTTGGCCTTCACCCAGTGTGGAAAGTGGATGGATGGATGGGAGACGAGGAGGAAGAGGACGACGGGTTAGTATCACAGCTCAGTGTTTATGTTTCACTTCAGAACTTTATGATGCTCACAGTTTATACATTCCTTAAAATAAACATCTATTTACATGAATCTCTCTTCAATAATGAACAAAAACCTTAAAATGATTCAAGTGACGAGGACAAGCTGCTTACCTCAATGTATCAATATATAATGTGATACATTAATAACACTGTTAATAACACAAATACTACTTCTACTAATAATAATAATCTTATTTGTTAAGAGTAAACTCAAAATGTATGAAATATTTGGGACAATTGTAGGAGTTAAATAATGAATCCTTGTACCTCCTGCAAATATAATAATGTGTTATTATTCACTATATATATATACACATATATGTATAGATGTATATATATATATATGTATACACACACACACACAACTCAGGAAGAAAACTTCAGATATGAAAACAAAGAAACATTTTGAATGAATAAATAAAGGGAGGTTAAGTACACATTCATATCTTAGATTACATAAGTTCATCAGCCACGATGAGTAAACTATCGGTGTGAATAATGAGTTCAATATACACAATAACAGAACAAGAGATTTAATGTTACAGTATGTATACTATACTGTACACACAATATACAGTACAAATATAATAATACAAAGTACACATCAAACAAAGGAGAATACTGTGATACATCATATCAAATGGCACTAAGAGTTGTAGTAATTACAGCATTGATTTAGAGTCATATAATGTAAATGTGAAATAAATGTGAAATATGAGACTACTTCTTACAGAGACACATCAGATCATTGTGTCTCTTTCTTTGGAGACAGCGCCCTCTGGAGGACAAACTGTGTGACGGAGACTAAACGTCCTCACACTCAAGCCGTGACACTTACTGATCAGCTGACTCATCAGTAAATACGTCTGCAATGAACAGATATCGATCTTTCTCTTCATTAAATGCAATGTGCCCTCCATGCATCCATGGCCTCTGAGTGCTCGTACGTCGATGTTTCTGTTCCGTCTGACGTCGCTTCTTCTCTCTAACTCTCGGTGGAGGTCATGACTGGAGCATCGTCCAGCTGGGAGTACCGGGACTGATCTACGGCCTCGATGTCGACACGTCCTTCTTCACTGGAAACCACTCGCCCTGCGTCTCCGTCCAGGCCGGCTGTCTGGGTACCAGCTCCTCTGATCCTCCTTAGACTAAACTATGAGACTCTCTGTTACTGAATGAGAAAGATTACAAATCGCCGGGTCTGTTGGTTCCAAAGAAACTTCATTTACATGAAATTAATATTTTACAATGAATTAGTGACTGATTCTATATGTGACACACAGAACAACATGAGTTATTTAGTTTGTTAGACACTTAACAAAAGGTGCAGAGATAGAGCTCAATGGTCCTCGTCTGTTGTAGAGCTGCATCTTTGGGCTGTGTGAAAGCACACCGTGTGTCCACTAGGAAGCAAACCACTGAACGAAAACATGGAAACACAAACAGAAATGACAAGATGGCCGACGCTATACAGCAGTCAGCTCCAACA
Source organism: Ophthalmolycus amberensis (assembly GCA_024529925.1). Taxonomy (NCBI): domain Eukaryota; kingdom Metazoa; phylum Chordata; class Actinopteri; order Perciformes; family Zoarcidae; genus Ophthalmolycus; species Ophthalmolycus amberensis. The sequence goes on along the minus strand of JAFEUB010001381.1, from coordinate 333,804 downwards.
CCTCTAACTGTGACTCAGTATGAGACATATGAGACTCTCCTGAACTAACACTCACCTGTTGTTCACCAGACAAACCGCCCCCCTTCAGCCTGGAGGGAGACCGAACCGGCATGGCCGCCTCCGACGGTCAGCTGGCTGCTGTCGCCAAGGTAACTGACCTGTGGCGTGTCAACACGTTCTCACTCAAAACTCGTCAAATAGCAACGCTGAACCTCTCTAGACCAGCGGTTCCCAAACTTTTTAGGCCACGCACCCCCTTCTACATCCCGACCTGGGTTCACGCACCCCCAATCCCCCCCCCCCCCCCACACACACCGTAAAAAAAAAAATCAACAGAGCCTAAAAATCGGACCAATGAGAGAACAGTTTGCTTGCGCGTGGCGTTTGTTTACAAGATAAAACACACAAAATTCTTCCTGCACCGTGCCTTCTGAAAGGTAACGGACATTCACCAGACGATTGGCCAGATTAACCACATCTGTAGACTCGTCTACTAGCAGAGAGTAAAACTCACTCTTCTTCACGCGACCGACTAATGTAGCCAGGATGTCTTCGGACAAAGCATCGATGCGGCGACACTGTTGTTGGACGCGGGATCACGTCCAACTTGTTTGCTTCTCTCTCTCCATCCATACATTCCACCATCTCTTTAACATTGTTGTCCCTCTCCACCACCGCCTCTCCTCCCTATTACGCGGTCAGAATACTACCACAACACGCCGCCTGCCTCCGGCAGAAATGCGCTCATCCACGCACGGGAACAACACCGAGTTGTAATATATACCTCCATAACACCCCGCCACCCTCGGCTCATACCTCCCCAGCAACGAGACACATCACCCGGTCACAATACCTCCAGAACGTCCCCCGGGTGAAATCCGGGACTTGGTTTTATGGTTCCGAGTGGCGGCGCTCACCCGTTGGTGCCGGGATGCGAGGTCTCCAGCCGCCCCCGCCGCGAGGCACCCGATCGTCAGATCTGTCAGCCCTCGGAACAGGCCGCGGGGCAACAACTTGTGGGTGGCGGGGTAGAGGCGAGGCAGATCACAGAAACATCATAAAGACGAGAGTACAGCAAAGATATGTTGATGAGAAACGTATTTAATACGTCAAACACAAACGTAATCAGGGAGAAAATACGTTTGTGGTCAAACGTAATTGAGAATGCATTTTAGTTTTGGGGGAACGTACTTTTTAGGAGACAGGACTGCACCATGAGACCTGAGACCACCATTGCATCTTTCCTCTCGCGCACCCCCTAGAGGCAGCTCGCGCACACTTTGGGAATCCCTGCTCTAGAGTCATACGACACTCTACGTTCTCCTCTAGAGTCATACGACGCTCTACGTTCTCCTCTAGAGTCATACGACGCTCTACGTTCTCTTCTAGAGTCATACGACGCTCTACGTTCTCTTCTAGAGTCATACGACGCTCTACGTTCTCCTCTAGAGTCATACGACGCTCTACGTTCCCCTCTAGAGTCATACGACGCTCAACGTTCCCCTCTAGTCATACGACCCTCTAGAGTCATACGACGCTGTACGTTCCCCTCTAGAGTCATACGACGCTGTACGTTCCCCTCTAGTCATACGACGCACTACGTTCCCCTCTAGAGTCATACGACGCTCTACGTTCCCCTCTAGAGTCATACGACGCTCTACGTTCCCCTCTAGTCATACGACCCTCTACGTTCCCCTCTAGAGTCATACGACGCTCTACGTTCCCCTCTAGAGTCATACGACGCTGTACGTTCCCCTCTAGTCATACGATGCTGTACGTTCCCCTCTAGTCATACGACCCTCTACGTTCCCCTCTAGAGTCATACGACGCTGTACGTTCCCCTCTAGTCATACGACGCACTACGTTCCCCTCTAGTCATACGACGCTCTACGTTCCCCTCTAGAGTCATACGACCCTCTACGTTCCCCTCTAGAGTCATACGACCCTCTACGTTCCCCTCTAGAGTCATACGACGCTCTACGTTCCCCTCTAGTCATACGACGCTCTACGTTCCCCTCTAGAGTCATACGACGCTCTACGTTCCCCTCTAGTCATACGACCCTCTACGTTCCCCTCTAGTCATACGACCCTCTACGTTCCCCTCTAGAGTCATACGACGCTCTACGTTCCCCTCTAGAGTCATACGACGCTGTACGTTCCCCTCTAGTCATACGACGCTGTACGTTCCCCTCTAGTCATACGACGCACTACGTTCCCCTCTAGTCATACGACGCACTACGTTCCCCTCTAGTCATACGACGCTGTACGTTCCCCTCTAGTCATACGACGCTCTACGTTCCCCTCTAGAGTCATACGACGCTCTACGTTCCCCTCTAGTCATACGACCCTCTACGTTCCCCTCTAGTCATACGACCCTCTACGTTCCCCTCTAGAGTCATACGACGCTCTACGTTCCCCTCTAGAGTCATACGACGCTGTACGTTCCCCTCTAGTCATACGACGCTGTACGTTCCCCTCTAGTCATACGACGCTGTACGTTCCCCTCTAGTCATACGACGCACTACGTTCCCCGCTAGTCATACGACGCACTACGTTCCCCGCTAGAGTCATACGACGCTCTACGTTCCCCTCTAGAGTCATACGACGCTCTACGTTCCCCTCTAGAGTCATACGACCCTCTACGTTCCCCTCTAGAGTCAGTTTTAGACGTGTCATTGACGGCACAATTGATAGCTGACATATGGTTTGATTGACAGCTGTCGTGCGGTTTGATTGACAGCTGGGCTCGGAGGCGTGGCCTGAGCTGGTGTGTGTGTCGGAGCTGAAGCCTGGATACTCAGACTGCTGCCATAACTACTTCAAGGTCAACTTCAACCACAGAGTCACACACCTGCGGCTCAACATGCACCCAGGTACACACACACACGCACACACACACACACACACACGCTAATATTAGAACTGTAGAGTGTGTTCTTATCTCATCAGATGGAGGGATAGCCAGACTGCGGGTGTACGGCGTTGGGCAGAGAGACTGGTCGTCTGTCTCCCCCCACCAGGATGTCGACCTGGTGGCTCTGACCAATGGGGGAGTCTGCCTCGGTTACAGCGACGCCCACTTTGGACATCCACGCAACATGATTGGTTGGAATCAACACAAATAATTTGTGCATCTAATTTTATGTTTACTGTTGGTAACACTGGAAATTAAGTTTTATTTATTATTTATGACGTTATGTTAAGTCAGCTTTGATCACTGGGCTTCACCTGCTCTGTGGGAGGACTGGTGAACGGGTGAACTGGTAACACTGGTGAACCGGTGACACTGGTGAACGGGTGAACTGGTAACACTGGCGTGTTGTGTTTCAGGTCCCGGCCGAGCTGCCAACATGGCCGACGGCTGGGAAACGGCCCGCAGGCTGGACAGACCCAAAGACCTGAAGGTTTAAACACAAACAGACATGGAAGTGAACATTAACGTGAACATAATTCTGTCAGGAACTAAGAGACAAGACGTTAGAATGATCCTCACTCACTTTCTTTCTAAAATCCTTCTTAGTTTCCCCCAAAATGTCCTCGCTGTCTAACCGCCACACATCTGAGCCCTGAAGCTTCTTTAAAGCGCCTCCCTGTGCTGCAGGTGGACCAGCGAGGGATCCTGCAGGTCCCCGGTTGGGAGTGGGCGGTGTTTGTTCTCGGTCATCCTGGAGTCATCAGCAGCGTCGAGGTGGACACCAACCACTTCAAAGGTCCGCACGCTCCTCACGCTGCTTCCTCTCTGTTCACCCTCTCTCCATGAGCAGACTACATTTACCTGCGTCTCTCCATCCAGGTAACTTCCCGGACTCCTGCAGGATTGAGGTTTGTTCTTTGACCGCTGAGGAGGAAGCTCAGTGCATCAGCACCAGGTGGAATTCTGGGAAATGGCAGCTCCTTCTCCCCCCTCAGAAAGTACGTAATGTCCGTAAGAAATGAATTTTAACGAGAACGATCTGTGTTTGCAGACAGTAGCTCCTCAGATCTCCAGACATGTAACAGAGGGGAGGGGCTCACGGAGAGAGCTCATTTCACTCACACTGTAAAGAAGCTCTGTCCTTTGCCAAGATGGCCGCCAGCCAAACCACGACTACCGACAACAAAACTCTCAGCGACGAGGAGAATAAAGTGTTTGTCATTTTTCAAATCAAAATCCACAACTTTGAGTTATTAGAGCCCAACACCAAGAATCATAAACTACAGAATGTCTCCAACATAACAGCAGTTTGTTGTTTAATTGGGAAAAAGACAGGTTATAAAAGTGAACACAATAATATGTGTATTTTAAAGACACTTATATATCGTCCTTATAACTAATGTTTTATTCATTTTGAGTCATATTTCTTGTTCATGATGGATTTATTATGTTGGATTCTGTTGACTAATGTTACTCAGTGTTGCATTGTGGGGATTTACTGACGGAACATCTGATAAAAACACATCACAGCTGTCCTCGATGAGTCGGCATTAATTCAGCATGTGGACGTCTGGATGTAGAATTGGACGCTGCAATTCATTTAAGAAAGTAATTTTCTCTTTCTGACGACAGACGTGTGATAGCGTGAGATCATTTCAGGTAATATTTACGTTACGATGTCTTTTAAATAGAAGAAACTTCGAACAGTTTAGCTAAACGTCTATTGTTTGAGTCAGTTTGGTTTCTCAGCTTTCATTAAATACACACATACATATGTATTTGTACACATCGTTGGATATTTGTATGCGAGCAGCTGATGAAGGTTTGTGTGTTGAGCTGCTTCCTGTCTTCCTCACTGCGCTGCAGCTTCGTCCTCATCACAGACATCTCTACAGCGAGCTCGCTCTCAGCTCAGCCGTCAGTCACGTCCGTCTCACCATCAGCCCGGACGGAGGGGTCAGCCGGCTGCGGCTCTTTGGTCGACCCACGGCTGCTCCGGCCAATCGGGAGAGAGCGGCGTCCAAACTGTGAGGCTCCGGCCAATCAGGAGAGAGCGGCGTCCAAACTGTGAGGCTCCGGCCAATCAGGAGAGAGCGGCGTCCAAACTGTGAGGCTCCGACCAATCAGGAGAGAGCGGCGTCCAAACTGTGAGGCTCCGACCACAGAGACGAGTGAGAGTTTCTGATCCGTGTTCAGCAGTAAATAAAACATCAAGAGACCGTCTGACCGGCTCCTTAATACCTTTAAACTCAGGCTATGAACGCAGATGATAGAAACATCCCATAATGCTGTGCGGCAATGACATCATACGATGTGTTCAGCTCATTGTTTAGTTTAAACGTCTCAGAAAAACAAAGTCAGAGACAAAAGGAGACATTTTGAAAACCATTGTTTGTGACTTTAAGTGAACAGCTGGAAGGATGAAACTCACGCTTTATTACAAACCTCCCAACACAGCAGGCAGAGTTCATCAGGGTCAGGATCAGAAGGCTGGTGGGTTTACCGGAGTCAGGCGGGTCGTAACAGGAGATCAGTCCTGAGAGCGTGCTGCAGAGTGTGCCTCAGAAAACAGAAGAACAATGTGACAGTGTGCCTGCGAGGCAGCTGATCACTGATCAGAGGAGGTGAGTGAACAGGTGAAGGGAGTCAGACTGATGAGGAGGGGGAGGAGCTGAACTGTGACACCCTGCTCTGTTCCTCTGAACATAAAGTAGAACATATGTTCAGACGCAGACCAGACCAGACACAGACGCAGACACAGTCCACCTGAGATGAGATATGAGACACGAAAGCAAACAATAAAGGTCAGATACAGAACTCAAGATTAAATAAGACACCATGCCTTTTAAAAACCTTCAATAATAAACCTGATATTATTCATTTCTATTTTTGAGGCCCCTGTGTGTGTGTGTGTGTGTGTGTGTGTGTACCGTGTGTGTGTGTGTGTGTGTACCGTGTGTGTGTGTGTGTGTGTGTGTGTGTGTGTGTGTGTGTACCGTGTGTGTGTGTGTGTGTGGCTACAGGCTATGTTAGCTATTGGAGCGATGCAGGATTCAAACCTGCGACCTCTGAGCTCTTTAACCAGCTGAGTCATCAGGACTCAGAGACATTGTGACATCACGGTGTGGATCGGTCCATGTGTTCCAGCGGTCAGGGCGCCGCAGGTTCAATTCCCAACAATGGAGGAGAAACCGGTCTCAGATCTCAAACAGGACCTGAACCCAGAGCAGCAGGGAGAGTCCGTGATCCAGACCTCTGGTCCACGGAGGACTCAAGACGTCAGACTGGTGTCTTCACACCATTCAGAGGTTCCAAAATAAAAGTATGGGACAAAAACAAAGAGTCAAATCATCATGATATCAAACATTAGAGCATATGTTCTGGTGGATCCTCTGAGGGACCTGAACCCAGACTGGCTGGATCTAAACCAGTAGACCAGCTGAGCCTCTTTACTTTAGTCACGATGAAGCAGAGTGTGAGAGCTCAGGTCCCTCCAACACTTTCAATAGAAGTGAGGCAGACAGGAAATAGAACCATCACACTGCCGACCCGTAGGTTCGACTCCCACACTGCCGGCGGTCCTTGAGCCCGACCCTCCTCGTCCCCTCAGGGGACCATCGACCGTCTGTCTGACGTTAATGAAGATCAGAGAGGAAGTTAAAGCTCGGCCTGCCTCAAATCTTCTTCTTCTTCGGTACCGGCGACACTAACGGGGAACGTGAGGTCTTTGGCAAATAAGACGACGAGCTCGGCGCGCTGGTAAAGACCGAGAGGGACTTCCGTGAGTGCAGCGTCATGTGTTTCACGGAGACATGGCTGCACGCGGATCTCCCGGATCACAGTGCGTCGCTTCCCGGCTTCAGGACTGTTCGGGCGGACAGAGATGTTGTTCAGAGCGGCAAGAAGAGAGGAGGCGGGATTGCAGTGTATGTGAACGAGAGGTGGTGCAATCCCGACCATGTGTGTGTGAAGGAACGCTTCTGTAGCCCGGACATTGAACTGTTGGCTGTGGGGATGCGTCCTTATTATCTGCAGAGGGAGTTCACGTCCGCCATTGTTGTGGCTGTGTACGTCCCCCATCAGCTGACGCTGAGGCAGCAGTGGACACATCCACTCCACTGTGTCTGGACTGCAGATTCAACATGCAGATGCGTTTTTGACAATCACTGGAGACTTTAACCACATCACTCTGGATAAAGCCCTGCCGACCTTACACCAGTATGTTGACTGCCCCACTCGGAACAATACAACTCTGGACCTTCTGTATGCTAATGCTAAGGATGCATACAGTGCCACTGCCCTTCCCCGCTTGGCAGGTGCGATCACAACCTGATCCTGTTGACATCCAGGTATGTTCCTCTGGTGCAGAGGCTGCCTGTGACCACCAGGACTGTGAGGAGGTGGTCTCAGGAGGATAATGACGCTCTGCAGGACTGCTTTGAGTCTACGGAGTGGGATGTGCTGTGTGGACCACATGGGGAGGACCTCAACAGCATGACGGACTGTATCAGAATACATTTAATTCTGTGAACAATCCGTCACACCATCCCGGTCAGTACGCTGCTTCCCCAACAACAAGCCTTGGATTACCAGTGACCTGAAAGCTCTTCTTAACAAGAAGAAGGCAGCTTTCAGGTCTGGGGTCAGGGACGAGCTCAGGAGAGTCCAGCGTGACCTGAGGGTGAAGCTCAGGGAGTGCAAGGACTCCTACAGGAGGAAGCTGGAGGCCAAACTCCAGCAGAACAAGTGAAGGAGGTGTGGACGGGATGAAGCAGATCACCGGCATCAAGGTGGGAGGCAGACAACCAGGGGGCTCCCTGGAGAGGCCAACGAGCTAAACTGTCACTTAGGGCTGCAACAACGAATCGATAAAATCGATAATAATCCATTATTAAAATAGTTTTCATTATCGATTCGTTGTGTCGCGCGATTATTACGCCACTCAATAAGTCGCGGAGATGTTTGAGAAAAGAAAAAGGAAAACAGAGCGGAGCAGGTTGTTGAAGTGGAACTTCTTCTGACGACCAACACGTCTGGTTATGAACGGAACACTTCACTTCCTGAAAGCTGCAGTTTAACTGTTACCGTGAACAGACCCGACATGTACGTTAGGTTTTCACTTATCGTTATCATTGTTGTCGTATCATAGCACGTAGCATGCATCATGCTACTTCCTGTCTCTTCACAGTAAAATCACTTCCGTGTTCATGCTCTTCACAATAAAAGTAAACATGCGATCAAACAATTTACAACAGAGGAAAGAGCATCGACCCGTAACGTTGTTCTGAAACATGGCGGAGGAATCAGTACGACCTCAGTGGTCCACGTGTGGGAGCATTTCACACTTAATTAAATAAATTAAAAGTGTTCATTGCAAGATATGCAACAGAGACATGATGGCACGGAGCACCACGGTGATGATTCAGTGTGTGAGTGCAGAGAACAAGTTCTGACGTTCAAACTAATCCTGTTCAGTTTTCTGATTTGTATTTTTCTTCATTTTTTATGAATTATTTATTGTTCTCACAGCTCAGGTCCCTTTAAACTAAAACATACATATTTTTGTTCACGTGTATGTTTTTTGTGTTCGTCCATTTGTTTTTTTTGTTTTTTAATCATTACTTCAACAGCTCAGGATGTTCAAGGAGCAACCTGTTTGTGCACTTTCTGAAGATCACTTCTGTTTTTGAATAAAGGGTTGGAAATTAATGCTTTTTTTTTTTTAATCCGATTAATCGATTATTAAAATAATCGTTAGTTGCAGCCCTACAGTCACTTCAATAGGTTTAGTTCAGAGCCCTCATCCGTCTCCTCCACACACCACACCTCCCAAACACCACCACCTCCCCCCCTGTCCCCTCTGTCCCCCTCTGTCCCCCCTGTCCCCTCTGTCCCCCCTGGTGAGCTGCATGGACTCAGAGCCCTCCACTTCAAAGGGCTCTGCCACCACCGAGACTATGACCCCCCCCCCCCCCCCCCCTCTCTGTGACGACTGGCCAGGTGAGAAGACAGCTGGAGAGACTCCACCAAGGCAAGGCTGCTGGACCTGATGGCATCAGCCCCAGGGTCCTGAAGACCTGCGCCATCCAGCTGTCTAATGTCCTTCAACACCTATACAACCTGAGCCTGAAGCAGGAGGAAGTCCCGGTGCTGTGGAAGACGTCGTGCCTGGTTCCTGTACCGAAGAAGACGACACCATCTGGCCTCAATGACTACCGACCAGTTGCCCTCACATCCCATGTGATGAAGGTGCTGGAGAGGCTGGTCTTGGCCCGCCTCCGACCGCAGGTGAAATCATCACTGGACCCTCTGCTGCAACGAGCTGCAGCCCAATCCGGTGATCTCAGGCCTCCGCAGCCCGACGGGTCGATCGGCCGGTGAAATGATGACATCATCATTGTGGATGAGCAGTAGCTCGGTTTGAACATGGACATGGATCAATAGTTCCAGTCCTGCAGGCAGCAGTGATGAGTAAACAGGAGCACGACTGCAGCTGGTAATAAAGGAAACAGCTGATCGATGCGACGGTTTACACCCAGACAACTTTTAGAACAGACAAACACCTGCCAGAGAAAATTCTGGGGAAGATCGTGAGGAAAAAAGCGTCGTAGGTTCGATTCCCTTAAGTTCATCAAACGGACTCTTCAGATGAACACATGTACAGCAGAAGTAAACATTACAGCCTGGTACCAAACACGCTTCTAATCTCTCTGTAGTTCATGACATCTGTTTAAATAACTCACCTGTTTGAATTATATCAAGGCCGAAAGAAGGGGCGTGGCCTCTTTGAGTGACAGGTGGGTGTGGTCTCAGCCGCCAGCGTTCTGCTAGGTGTCACCTCGGCTAGTTAGAGTCCCTCGGCTCAACCTTGTGGTCTTGTTCATGGTGTTGGTGCGTTTTTGAGAATTCCTCATGCTAACATTGGACATATCATAAGTCTCGCTGTGTGGATTCATTGTTCGCAGAGCTTCCTGCTGCCCAATGCACGGCCGTTGGATGATGGACCGCCGCTGGAGGAGCTGTAGTTCTGTTTCTGTCGGACTGGGAGGAACCTGCAGGTTGTGGGTTTGTTGCAGAGACTGAAACATGCTTCTGTCTCCTGACAGATACGAACATGTGATGGCGTCGCTCGGCTGATCGGGGTTTGATGGTTTGATGTTGGAATCTGCAGGTCGTCCATGTGGTTAAAACTCCCGTCAGTGTGCGTGAGGACAGATGTTGGTGATGCTTCTGTCCGTCCGCTTCATCCATTATCACAGGAACTGTCCAGAACGCTGTTTGGACGACGTCCAACACGTCGTTATCAGCAAAACGTTCCTCGTCCCGTCTGTTGTTAAAGACTTCACCTCCAGAAATATGACATTTACAACGTTTATCTTCCCAAAGCGATTCTGTCAGTCTGTTTTAAAGACAACGTATCCGCACACAACAGCTCTTAGGATTTCTTACCTGAAGTTTCTCCTCATTTTTCCTTCTTTTTCCAACAAAAGTCCAGCAACACATGCCGATTCCCTCTTGTTACATGAATACAGGTTTTTCAAAATAAACTTCTGTCGGCCTCGTCCACGTCCGACCCGTGTGAGCTGTTCTTTAAACGTCCGCGTTCCTAATTATGTGGATAAAATCATTTCCTGGGATATCTACGGATTATGGCGTATTATTTTTCGTAGGTATTGCTACGTAAAAAAAACATTTATTTTAAGTCTCAACTACATTTGTTACTCGTCCACCACGTTCCCACAGACGCACGTCAGCTCCTGAGGCATGCTGGGAAACCCTCTGGTCATTGGGAGCGTTCTGTCTAAATGTGGAGTCGGACTAAGGCGGGACAGTTTTAAACTATTCAGTTCTCCTTCACAACCGCCCACAGTCGTCATAGCAACCACCACTACTTTGACTGAAGTCGAGTATCTGAGTACTTTAGTTTTCAGAGCTTCGTGTCTCTGTGTCGTACTTTTGCTGACTCCTCAGACCTGAAGCGGACTGATGAAGACCACGCTCCTAAATGTTGAGGAGACGGAAGTGAAAGACACGGCAGCTCGTCTCCGATTGGTCGGGAGGAACGGCGGTGATTAATGTAACCTCAGCGCCGTGCTGCAGCTCTGAGAAGGGCTTCATGTCATCACAGGAAGCTCGTCTCGACTTTTTACCAATTGTTAACATGCAACTTACTAAACTATCTTTAAGGGTCTTTCTGAGGCTTCACCCACACCAAAACACTCAGATCACATGACCATCACCGTCACTGGGCCTAGCGGACCGGTGTGAACAGGAAGCTTCAGTGTTATTGTACTTCCTATAATAAAAGACACATCCGTTTCACTCTCAATAAATAAGTCAAATAACAGTTACAAATCTAATTTCTTCAGGATTATGGGTCAATAAATGTGTTCAGCATTATATTTACGTTCCTTTGTGAACTTGTGAGCATTAAAAAGGCTGAAGTAGTGCGGACGCCAGGCGCAGCTACACTTAGTGGTGTGGATGTAGACCCGGCCCAGGACCCGGGATTTCAAAGATGTATATTATTTTACACCATATACCACCAGATTTCATCTCCGTCATCCTGCGAGACGCTACGACGTCCAATCAAATAGATCCAAGCAGACGTTTCTGGATGTTTTTGTAACGGGAACACAAGGAAAGATAGAAAACAGACAACGGTGTGTGTTCCTGTGTTAAACAGCCGGCGGCATCCCATAATAATAACTATGAACCACAGCCTCAAACAGAAAACAGAAAGTATTATGTTTATTACACAGCAATGCGTGAGTAAAAAAAGTATTTCAGGAAAAACAAACGGGTAAATATACATTTGTGGATAAAAAGGCTCCAAAAGGAGGTTATTTTAGGACCCGGATTCTCTCTCAGCTGTCTGCCGCTCAAACAGAACAAACGGGTGAAATGATATTCAGACGTCTTCGTGCTGCTGTGTTGTCTTTCTCTCTCTTCTCTCGCTGTGTTTGCTCTGCTTTCTCATGCTAATCTCTGCATTGAGGCTCTGCAGCTGCTCCTCCACACCTCCTCTCTGACGAATCTCTTCTGTTTGTCAGCGGCCGTCGGCCCTAGAATCAGGTTAAAGAGCCCGGGACCTCTGGGGGGCCCCAGAGTCCGACCCCGACCGCTGCTGCTGTCGGCTGGAAGATCAAGAACCCAGAACCCAATTTCACCGCCTCAAACAGACGAGGAGTCACTGAGCACCCATTCGCTGCTCATTCCTTAACTTCCAACAATCAGGGGTTCCCCAAGGATCAACTGTTGGACCGCTGCTTTTATTAATACATATTAATACATGGTGCCATTGTTTGGTAGAGGTTTTACCTTTTTGCTGTTGAATGAAGAGAAAAACGTAAATTCTCAGCAGAATTATTAAAGATATTTCATTCTGGTGTCAAACTTTATCAGAGAGTTGAATTTAAATTTAATAACCAGCACTGCTCAGGTGATCTGACTGGTTTGTAGACTTCAGTATTTTAATGGTTTACGTTTACCAATAATTCAATGCGATCACTGCAATCTGCAAAGTAAATCTGTGTGAATCTTTTGGATGAAGTTCAACTTTGAATTTGTTCCGTTGACCAAAGAAAAACTCGAACAGGAGGAGGAGCGAACGGCCACTCGGAGAGGACAAGATAGAGGAAGCTATCATAGCTTCATAGCTGTCAAATACGATGTTATGCCAAAGTATAAAATGCTCTTTAATAAACGGTGTGAAATTATGTTCTGGTAAATTAGCGAGATTACTAATAAACAGAAGTGTAAACTCCACAACAGAGGCGTGGCTCTCATTTATGATCAGCTGACTGACAGCGAGCTAGCCATCGCCAACTAGCATTAGCATGTTCAAGGCTAACTAGCATGTCAACGGTTAGCCCGGCAAATACAGTATTTTACCACCAAACCTCGACCACCAATGTGCGGGAACATGATGACATCACTGCAAATCAATACATTTCATTCCTTTGAATTTAGCTGCTAATGCTAATTACTTAAACTAATTATCTACGGACTTCCAGAACATAACAAAGCCCTTCAACTTTATTATTGTCTTTTGTTTTATTGAGCGACGTCTTCGATGGATGACGAGCCACGTGACTAATAAACGCTCGGCTGCTCCTCTCCGTTATAAACGACTCTGTGAATGTGTGATTACACCAAAGCGGGGGCGGTGAGCGAACAAACACCAGACCAGCAGACAGCAGTATGTCACACGCGTTATCATTTCACAATGAGTTCATTCATTGATTTTATTGGTGCAGGGAGAATGTTGAATAACGAGGCTGTCTGAGGGGGAGGACAAAGAGGCGATAATGAACACGATGCTGCTCCTGAATAGACTCTTCATGAACTCAATGAGGATCATTAACACGTTCATTCAGGGTCCACATGTGTGTTTCTGAGATAAAGGAGCTGAATGTTCACCTCAATAACACGCATTGAGCTGAATCAATGACAGCGGCGCCGAAGGTTCAGACGGAGTCGGTCGAGCTGCTGAACTCAGAGTCTCATAAATCAAAAAGATGTATTCCATTCGATGAAGCATCCTGAAGTACTGCCCAGCAAAACTGATTATCAACGCTCAGTTTGAGGGGAGACACTCCCTCGAGAGGCAAATCTACTTCTGTTTATTCTATATTTCAGAGGTTCAACCTGAATAATTCTGGTGGTAATATACAACAAACAATCCCACGAAAAGATCAATACAAACAACGGTTCAATCATCTCATTGGTTTGAACTTTAAAGAAAGTAAACTTCAAATTCAAACGACACAAAGTCTGTCATGGTCGAGGATGATGATGATGAAGATGATGATGAAGGTGGAGCTTGTCACGCTGCTGGCGTCATGGCGACCGAGCTGCCTGGCTGACTGCAGCATGTCAGCATCGCGA
>JAFEUB010001381.1:262500-317500 GCA_024529925.1 Ophthalmolycus amberensis | reverse complement strand
CTCTTCCTCCCTCCCTCCTCCTCCTCCCTCCTCCTCCTCCTCTTCCTCCCTCTCTCCTCCTCCTCCTCCTCCTCTTCCTCCCTCCTCCTCCTCCTCCTCTTCCTCCCTCCCTCCTCCTCCTTCTCTCCTCCTCCTCCCTCCTCCTCACTCCCTCCTCCTCCTCCTCCTCTTCCTCCCTCCCTCCTCCTCCTCCCTCCTCCTCCTCCTCTTCCTCCCTCTCTCCTCCTCCTCCTCCTCCTCCTCCTCTTCCTCCCTCCTCCTCCTCCTCCTCCTCTTCCTCCCTCCCTCCTCCTCCTTCTCTCCTCCTCCTCCCTCCTCCTCCCTCCCTCCTCCTCCCTCCTCCTCCTCTTCCTCCCTCCTCCTCCTCCTCCTCACTCCCTCCTCCTCCTCTTCCTCCCTCCTCCTCCTCCTCCTCCCTCCTCCTCCCTCCCTCCTCCTCCCTCCTCCTCCTCTTCCTCCCTCCTCCTCCTCCTCCTCACTCCCTCCTCCTCCTCCTCCTCCTCTTCCTCCCTCCCTCCTCCTCCCTCCTCCTCCTCCTCCTCCTCACTCCCTCCTCCTCCTCCTCCTCTTCCTCCCTCCCTCCTCCTCCTCCTCCTCCTCCTCCTCTTCCTCCCTCCCTCCTCCTCCTCCTCCTCCTCCTCCTCCTCCTCCTCCTCCTCCTCCTCTTCCTCCCTCCCTCCTCCTCCTCCTCCTCCTCCTCCTCCTCCCTCCTCCTCCTCCTCCTCCTCCCTCCTCCTCCTCCTCCTCCTCCTCCTCCTCCTCCTCCTCCTCCTCTCACCATCTGCCCCAGCTGTCCCTCGTCCTAACTGTCGCTGTAATTGACAATGAACCCGAAGTCGCGGTGATAATTACAGCCGCCGCTCGGCAACTTCTCCATCAGAGCCCATCTGCTGCCCCCCCCCCCCCCCCCCCCCCCCCTCGAGCAGAAAGACTCAGAAACAGTCAAAGATAAAGAAAAGACTGCAGCTTCTCCTCCTCCTCTTCCTCCTCCTCTTCCTCCTCTGTTTCTTCTCCTTTAACAATCACAGCAGTGATATTAGAAACAGACAAAGTTAAATACGTGTTCTTCTCATTTTGTAATAAAAGTATTAAAGTGATGATGTTTCTTGAGAACTGTTCTTCATCAGACACAGTTTCTCCTTTTTTGAAGCAGATCAGCTGTTTCATAACTTCCTTAAATAAATACCAGGAGCTCCATCAATAACCTCTTCATGTCTCCTGATCTGTGTTTAATGAACTGATCATGAAGACATGTGCTGATCTCACGGAGCTTCAACACACAAACGTTCTTTAATGTTTGTGTTTATTCAGAGTGTCTCTGGATGGTGGATCTCCTCAGGGAGGAGGAGGAGGAGGAGGAGGAAGGACAGCTCCTCTGGCCTAAATCCCCTGCCCCCCCCCCCCCCTCTCCTCACCCCCTTTCACTATGATGGAGAGGGTCCCACAGAGAGACAGTGATGGTAAAGCAGAGGGGGAGGGGTCCGACAGCTTGGTCTCTGTTTGTGTCTTTAGAAGAAACAGCTGCTCTGCTCTCAGACTGGTCTAGGCCCAGTTAAACCCTGGTCTGTCCTTAGTTAAACCCTGGTCCAGGCCCAGTTAAACCCTGGTCTGTCCTTAGTTAAACCCTGGTCTAGGCCCAGTTAAACCCTGGTCTGTCCTTAGTTAAACCCTGGTCCAGGCCCAGTTAAACCCTGGTCTGTCCTTAGTTAAACCCTAGTCTAGGCCCAGTTAAACCCTGGTCTGTCCTTAGTTAAGGACAGACCAGGCAGTGGTAGAATGCAGTGACAGGAAGAGACACACACAAACAGCTGTTTGTTTTAACAAACATCAATAGAAACACAGTAAACACGGATACTGTGTTTAATAAACATCAATAGAAACACGTAAACACGGATACTGTGTTTAATAAACATCAATAGAAACACGTAAACACGGATACTGTGTTTAATAAACATCAATAGAAACACGTAAACACGGATACTGTGTTTAATAAACATCAATAGAAACACGTAAACACGGATACTGTGTTTAATAAACATCAATAGAAACACGTAAACATGGATACTGTGTTTAATAAACATCAATAGAAACACAGTAAACACGGATACTGTGTTTAATAAACATCAATAGAAACACGTAAACACAGATCCTGTGTTTAATAAACATCAATAGAAACACAGTAAACATGGATACTGTGTTTAATAAACATCAATAGAAACACGTAAACATGGATACTGTGTTTAATAAACATCAATAGAAACACAGTAAACACGGATCCTGTGTTTAATAAACATCAATAGAAACACAGTAAACACGGATCCTGTGTTTAATAAACATCAATAGAAACACGTAAACACGGATACTGTGTTTAATAAACATCAATAGAAACACGTAAACACGGATACTGTGTTTAATAAACATCAATAGAAACACGTAAACATGGATACTGTGTTTAATAAACATCAATAGAAACACAGTAAACATGGATACTGTGTTTAATAAACATCAACAGAAACACGTAAACACGGATCCTGTGTTTAATAAACATCAATAGAAACACAGTAAACATGGATACTGTGTTTAATAAACATCAATAGAAACACGTAAACACGGATACTGTGTTTAATAAACATCAATAGAAACACGTAAACATGGATACTGTGTTTAATAAACATCAATAGAAACATGTAAACATGGATCCTGTGTTTAATAAACATTAATAGAAACACGTAAACATGGATACTGTGTTTAATAAACATCAATAGAAACACGTAAACACGGATACTGTGTTTAATAAACATCAATAGAAACACGTAAACATGGATCCTGTGTTTAATAAACATCAATAGAAACACGTAAACAGGGATACTGTGTTTAATAAACATCAATAGAAACACGTAAACACGGATACTGTGTTTAATAAACATCAATAGAAACACGTAAACGCGGATACTGTGTTTAATAAACATCAATAGAAACACGTAAACACGGATACTGTGTTTAATAAACATCAATAGAAACACGTAAACATGGATACTGTGTTAAATAAACATCAATAGAAACACGTAAACACGGATACTGTGTTTAATAAACATCAACAGAAACACGTAAACACGGATACTGTGTTTAATAAACATCAATAGAAACACGTAAACATGGATCCTGTGTTTAATAAACATCAATAGAAACACGTAAACAAGGATCCTGTGTTTAATAAACATCAATAGAAACACGTAAACACGGATCCTGTGTTTAATAAACATCAATAGAAACACGTAAACACGGATCCTGTGTTTAATAAACATCAATAGAAACATGTAAACATGGATAGTGTTTAATAAACATCAATAGAAACACGTAAACACGGATACTGTGTTTAATAAACATCAATATAAACACGTAAACATGGATACAGTGTTTAATAAACATCAATAGAAACACGTAAACACAGATCCTGTGTTTAATAAACATCAATAGAAACATGTAAACATGGATCCTGTGTTTAATAAACATCAATAGAAACATGTAAACATGGATCCTGTGTTTAATAAACATCAATAGAAACACGTAAACATGGATAGTGTTTAATAAACATCAATAGAAACACGTAAACACGGATCCGGTGTTTAATAAACATCAATAGAAACACGTAAACATGGATAGTGTTTAATAAACATCAATAGAAACACGTAAACACGGATCCTGTGTTTAATAAACATCAATAGAAACACGTAAACACAGATCCTGTGTTTAATAAACATCAATAGAAACACGTAAACATGGATCCTGTGTTTAATAAACATCAATAGAAACACGTAAACATGGATCCTGTGTTTAATAAACATCAATAGAAACACGTAAACATGGATCCTGTGTTTAATAAACATCAATAGAAACACGTAAACATGGATCCTGTGTTTAATAAACATCAATAGAAACACGTAAACACAGATCCTGTGTTCAATAAACATCAATAGAAACACGTAAACATGGATCCTGTGTTTAATAAACATCAATAGAAACACGTAAACATGGATACTGTGTTTAATAAACATCAATAGAAACACGTAAACACAGATCCTGTGTTTAATAAACATCAATAGAAACACGTAAACACGGATCCTGTGTTTAATAAACATCAATAGAAACACGTAAACACGGATCTTTCGCTGTAATCGTTTATTAATCGTAATCGAATTGAATTATCGGCCGAAGACGGAGGGCAGGAGAGCTGTGATTGGCTGAGAGCGCTGCGGAGGCGGGAAGCTTTTTTTCGGAGAAGAAGAGCGGTGATTGGTTGAGGTCGGTGACGTCACCCGCATCATCACCCGGTTAATAAGACACACGGTTAGGCCGTTTGAACGGAGAGAGAGAGAGAGATGCTGCCGTCGGTGTTACCGGCTGGAAGCTAAAATAAAACGTTAAAAAGTGGAGAAGGCTTCGCGTGCGAGTCCCTCGCGGCGTCTCTTTTGTCCCGGAACCGCCACCATGGTTCAGCAGACCCAACATGGCGGAGCGAGGATCAACAGGACCGGCCCGGAGGAGGGCGAGCTGCTGGCGGCCTCGACGCGCTGCTCCGCTCCGCTGAAGAAGCCGGACTGGTGCAAAACCGCGACGGGTCACATCAAGAGACCCATGAACGCCTTCATGGTGTGGTCCAAGATCGAGAGGAGGAAGATCATGGAGCAGTCACCGGACCTGCACAACGCGGAGATCTCCAAGCGGCTCGGGAAGCGCTGGAAGACGCTGAGAGACACCGAGAAGATCCCGTTCATCCGGGAGGCGGAGCGGCTCCGGCTCAAGCACATGGCCGACTATCCGGACTACAAGTACCGGCCCAAGAAGAAGCCCAAGACGGACGGCTGCTGTGCGTTTCCTCCGGGGAAACCGTCGTCCAGCCGGTCCCCGGAGAAGACGTCCGTTAGAACCGTTAATAAAAGCCACGCTACCGCCGCGAAGAAGCTCTCGAAGACTAAGAGCAGCAAGCTGAGCACCGGCAGCTCCAGAGCCAGCAAGCTGCTCGTTAAACGGGAGTTTACCGACGAGGAGGAGGAGCGGGAGCTTAAAGCCGAGGAGGAGGACCAGCCGATCGGCTACGGTTCCTCCAAGACGCCGCCGACCGGCTTGAGTCAGAGCTCCGCCGACGTGCACGAGCCGTCGGGTCGGCTCTTCTACAGCTTCAAGAACATCACCCGGCAGAGGAGCAGCACCTCCTCATACCCGGCCTCCTTATCACCGGCCTCCTCGTCCCGGTCCTCGTCCTCGGAGGACCTGGACGACCTCCCCGCGGAGGAGAGTCTGCTGGCCGGCTTCTTCCACCACCACGCCTCCTCCTCCTGCCTCCTCCTGCTCCTCGGAGCCGTGGAGCTCCTCGTCCAGCTCGGCCAACCTGTCCCTGTCCCTGGTGGACAAAGACCTGGACTCGTGCAGCAGCAGCCTCGGGTCCCACTTCGACTTCCCGGACTACTGCACCCCGGAGCTCAGCGAGATGATCGCCGGGAGCTCGGACCTGGTCTTCACTTATTGATCAGTCAGGGACCGTGTCTGATGGGGGGGGAGACCCGGTACCTGGACTCACTGTGGTACTTCTGCAAAAAAAAAAAAAAAAAATCCCCTCAACAGGGTTTTATGGATTTCGTTTTCTGTGGCTCGGGTCTGAACCAGAACCAGAACTATGCATTCTAATGAAGTCTAATATCAGGATAAACCTCTTTATTTATCCCCCTGGACCAGGACCAGGACCACCGCTGCAGGACTCTTATGTGACTCCTCTTTATTTCACATGTCGGGTTGCCAGGTCTGAGGCAGAACCCCCTAAACCAGCAGACTTTTGTTTTATATGACAGAACCAAACGTACCTCATCTTTCTATTCTCACGTATTTTTGTACATCAAAGGGTCCAGCTGTGTTTTTCAGGCACTTCTTCTTCTTCTTCTTCTTCTTCTCATTGTGACTGACGATGACGTCATGATTTGTAACTTGAGAGCATGCGAGGGTTCCAATCCCGGCCTGCCTTGCTTTACCGCCTGGCTGTTTGAAGGCGTGTGCTGGACCGGTCCGGGTTGTTTGTGTGGAGACGTTCAGGACTTTGTGTTGTGAGTGAGGAACCGGATGTTTCTCTTTTTATCACATTAACGCACGTTTGTTAATTTTCTGCTCATTATTTTTTGTGCAATATCAAAGAAAAGAGAAATAAATGAAATGAAAGCGTCTCGAGTTTTGTGTCGTAGCAGAAGAAGAACCTGAGTTAACGTGTGAACTGATCCCCGATCGGCTCCTTAAAGGGCCGGTACCGGTGCAGCCTCCACCAATCACAGACTCACGTTTGCACACCTTTAAAACTCTTCCGTTCCAGAGCTTTCTGCCATCGCGTCCAGTCTGGGTTCCTCCAGCCTTTGTTTTGTTTACGTTACCCACAATGCAACGCTGAGTCTGGAGGAGGAGGAGGAGGAGGAGGAGGAGGAGGAGGAGGAGGAGGAGGAGGAGGAGGAGGAGGAGGAGGAGGAGGAGGAGGAGGAGGAGGAGGAGGAGGAGGAGGAGGAGGAGGAGGAGGAGGAGGAGGAGGAGGAGGAGGAGGAGGAGGAGGAGGAGGAGGAGGAGGAGGAGGAGGAGGAGGAGGAGGAGGAGGAGGAGGAGGAGGAGGAGGAGGAGGAGGAGGAGGAGGAGGAGGAGGAGGAGGAGGAGGAGGAGGAGGAGGAGGAGGAGGAGGAGGAGGAGGAGGAGGAGGAGGAGGAGGAGGAGGAGGAGGAGGAGGAGGAGGAGGAGGAGGAGGAGGAGGAGGAGGAGGAGGAGGAGGAGGAGGAGGAGGAGGAGGAGGAGGAGGAGGACGACGACTGAACAGTTAGCTAGTGTTAGCCTAGCACAGTGTTTCTAGCTAGTTGACAAATGTCCAAACTGTGTGTAGCCTAGCTTAGCACAAAGACTGACCGCAAGGGGAAACTGTTAGCCTGGCTCCATTCAGAGTCCACTTTACATGTTGTGTTAGCTTAGCTAACAGGGTGTTGACTTCAGACAGCTTGGTGATGAAGTCAGCAGAACCAAGAAGAGACTCAAAGGCGGTTTGTTGAACCTTTATTTGTGTCTGTGAATGAAGACGTCCTCACAGAGGAAGCAGCTCTGAAGTGCAGCGAACATGAAGCTGTTTACATCTCATGCTGCAGGACTTCAGTGTGAGAGCTGCTGCATCACGGCCGCTGCATCACAGCTGCTCTCACACTGAAGTCCTCACCGATGGCCTCGATGACAGAGGAGCTCATTGGACCAGAAGAAGAACACACACAGACACACATACACACAGACATACATACAGACACAGACTCACACTCGCATACAGACACACACTCACTTATATACAGAAGTACTCTCTG
This sequence comes from Ophthalmolycus amberensis, assembly GCA_024529925.1. Taxonomy (NCBI): domain Eukaryota; kingdom Metazoa; phylum Chordata; class Actinopteri; order Perciformes; family Zoarcidae; genus Ophthalmolycus; species Ophthalmolycus amberensis. Next base: position 310,133 of record JAFEUB010001381.1, on the reverse strand, counting down.
CCGATGACGCTTCTTTCTTGCATTGAGGTACTTGTACCTCAGTAAAACTTGTGAATACTTCTTCAGCGGATCAATGAGAGTCGAAGAATCAACGATCAACTTCCAGATTTTATTTCTTTAGGTTCACAACAGATTCACTGATGAAGATGATGAAGAGCACTGAGGAAACATCAACATGCTCCACTGAACAGATCTCAGGTCTGTTTATGTTCTGCATTCATTAAAGTTATTCACATGAATTCACTCATTGATCTGTTATCACTTATTTATTCTGTTAAATATTTATTATGAAATTAATTCACTGTATTTAAATCTTCTGTTCACACAATAAGATCAGAGACGATTATGTAATCATGTCTTCCTGTTGATCCAAACTTCAGAATAAAAGCCTCTGATTTTATTCTTTTGGCTCGGTTAAAATAAAAAAGACTAGAATATCAATATTCTAAAGATCATTAAATATGTTAGTTAAAAACATAAAGAACATTAATATCCACTTGTCAACAAAAACACTGATTGACATCGGAATAAGAAAACATCTCAAACTATAATTCTATAATTCATATATCATTTAATAATATTCATATTAATATGATTCATTAATATTGATACTATTAATTACTATTAATATTAGTAATTCATAATAATACGGATTACTGTTAATATTAATATTCTACTGTAAATCTGTAGAAATAAAACCGTTTATTGTTTCATCTTCTTTCGAGTTTTAACTTTCACTTTTTTAGCTTCGTTTCACCAGAGTTCATCTGGACGGATCACAACAACAACAACAACAACAACATGCAGAGCTTCTACTGAGACCAGCTGAACTACTAAACTACCGTCCACCAGCAGACGCTCCTCCTCTGACTCATCAGAAACATTTAAACGTTGTTTTACCGACTCGTCAGCAGCTTGTATGTATCTATTATAATATCTATTGTATGGATTTATTCTTTTTACCAGATTAGACACATGTTTACTGTTTGGAGCTTAAACGTTACAGGAATGTAACCTCCGTACGTTAGCAGTTAGATAGCCGTTAGCTAGCCGTTAGCTCCTTTATAAGCAGCACTGCTCCGTGCTGCCGGCATGATGGGAATGAATTACGATATAAAAGGTCTACGCGTTTAGTTGGTTTTTCCATGTGTTAATTGCTCAGCGATTAGCTTAGCAATTAGCTACTAGTACTAGTATTCATACCGGTGTCGTGTCACTTTAAGGGTACTAGTATTCATACCGGTGTCGTGTTACTTTAAGGGTACTAGTATTCACACCGGTGTCGTGTCACTTTAAGGGTACTAGTATTCACACCGGTGTCGTGTTACTTTAAGGGTACTAGTATTCATCCCGGTGTCGTGTTACTTTAAGGGTACTAGTATTCATACCGGTGTCGTGTCACTTTAAGGGTACTAGTATTCACACTGGTGTCGTGTTACTTTACTTTAAGGGTACTAGTATTCATACCGGTGTCGTGTTACTTTACTTTAAGGGTACTAGTATTCATACTGGTGTCGCGTTACTTTACTTTAAGGGTACTAGTATTCACACTGGTGTCGTGTTACTTTACTTTAAGGGTACTAGTATTCATACCGGTGTCGTGTTACTTTACTTTAAGGGGACTAGTATTCATACCGGTGTCGTGTTACTTTAAGGGTACTAGTATTCATACCGGTGTCGTGTTACTTTAAGGGTACTAGTATTCATACCGGTGTCGTGTTACTTTAAGGGTACTAGTATTCATACCGGTGTCGTGTTACTTTAAGGGTACTAGTATTCATACCGGTGTCGTGTTACTTTAAGGGTACTAGTATTCATACCGGTGTCGTGTTACTTTAAGGGTACTAGTATTCACACTGGTGTCGTGTCACTTTAAGGGTACTAGTATTCACACCGGTGTCGTGTCACTTTAAGGGTACTAGTATTCACACTGGTGTCGTGTTACTTTACTTTAAGGGTACTAGTATTCACACTGGTGTCGTGTTACTTTAAGGGTACTAGTATTCACACTGGTGTCGTGTTACTTTACTTTAAGGGTACTAGTATTCACACTGGTGTCGTGTCACTTTAAGGGTACTAGTATTCACACTGGTGTCGTGTCACTTTAAGGGTACTAGTATTCACACTGGTGTCGTGTCACTTTAAGGGTACTAGTATTCACACCGGTGTCGTGTCACTTTAAGGGTACTAGTATTCACACTGGTGTCGTGTCACTTTAAGGGTACTAGTATTCACACTGGTGTCGTGTCACTTTAAGGGTACTAGTATTCACACTGGTGTCGTGTCACTTTAAGGGTACTAGTATTCACACCGGTGTCGTGTCACTTTAAGGGTACTAGTATTCACACTGGTGTCGTGTTACTTTACTTTAAGGGTACTAGTATTCATACCGGTGTCGTGTTACTTTTAAACGATACCCGGCCAGACGAGTCGTGATTTAACTTTAAACGTCCTGATTGGTTCAGAGGGTTGAGAGGCTCCTGGTGGACCCTCATGCTCTCTGTTCACGGGTCACGATGAGGTCACTATGAGGTCACGGTGAGGTAACGATGAGGTCACAGGATGCTCTCCCGCTCCTCGCCGAAGGTGACGGTGTCGGAGGACAAGGTGCAGATCTCCGGCGGGTCTCCGGGTTTCAGGCCCCTCTTCAGGTGAACCACTCGGACGTTCTCGTTGTTGGGACCTGGCCTGGTGGAGGTGGAGGAGGAGGAGGAGCTCGGGGAGAGGATGACATCACTGGAGGAGGAGGCGGGGTTAAAGGAGGAGGTGGAGCCCTCTGCGGGTGGGCGGGGCCTGTTTCCCTGCTGGGCGTTGGTGGTGTTGTTGTTGAGCGTGACGTTGCTCGGCGTGCGGTTCAGGTTGAAGGACCTGGAGGAGGTCCAGCTCTCCTCGGGGCTGCTGCACTGCTCCTCGGAGCAGATGGACATGCGGGCGACGGCCGGGTCCTGGAGGCCGCTGAGGCTGCTGGGAAGTCCTCTCTTCCTGTCGTCGTCCAGCTCGATCAGGTCGGCCCTCTCCAGCTGAGACAGGTCGGCCTCCTCGTCCTGCAGCGAGTGGTTGGGCGAGCTCTCGTTGGACCGCACGCCGGAGTCCGACGAGTCCTTCTTGTCCAACATGGCATCCGACAGGTAGTCCTTCGCCTTCAGCGCCAGCGAGCCGCCGAGAGGCTTTGGGTCGACCGCCTTCTTTCCGTCTTTCAGCAGAAGAGGAGCGTTGTCGGACTCCTCGTCGTCGTCGCTGGTCAGCTTCCGGTAGCGCGGCCCGCCGCCGGCCTTCGTCTTCAGGTCGCCCTGGAAGAGCCCCGCCCCTTTCTCGGCCGAGGTCTTGCGGGTCATCGGGGACTTGGAGGACCCGTGGTCCCCCTTCTCGTCCTCCTCTGTGATGGGGTCCAGGGCGTCGCCGTTGGAGGTGAAGTCGGCGTTGTCTGCCACCGGTTTACCACCGCCGCTCCTCTTGTTGAAGGACTTGCGTCCATCCTGCTCGCCGCCGCCGCCGTCTTTGCTCTTGTCCTCCGTTGATGATGTCATGAACTGACCCGGCTGCGGTTGGACGGGCCTCTCCCCGGCGCCCCCCATCTCCACCTGAGCCATCTGGGCGATGTACTCCTGGTAGGCGTCGCGGTACTCGTCCTGCTGCCGGTCCGTCAGCCGGGAGATGTCGTTAGAGGACTCCTGGGAGTTCAGGCTGGTCATGCTGGCGGTGCGGTGAGCGCCCCCCTGAGGACAGACACCACAGAAGAAGAGTTCTATTGTTGGGACTGAAGGAGACATGATGTCTGTATTCACTGAGCTCATGAGACAGTGTTCCTCTGGTGGGAGGAGCCTCAGGGATTACTTATTAAAATAAGAAAATAAATAAATATAATGAGAAAGTAAAAAATATATAAAATGTTTTTATTAAAACATTTTTTATAATATAAGGTAATAAAATAAAATAAAAATGTTATAAAGAAATTAAATATAAGGTAGAATAGGATTAGTTAAGCTAAGATGATGGTGAGCAGCATGGTACTGGATGTTAACATGTTACCATCCACTGCGTGGCCCCCTGTCTCTGGGCCTCGTCCAGTCCCACAGTGCTCAGCTCCTCAAAGCTCAGGTTGAAGCTGTACATCGGAGACGCGTCCGCTCCTCCGTGGGACGGAGCCGACGCTCGCCTCCCCGCCTCGGTGGGACAGCCCACCATGCTGCCTTGCTCGCTGGCAGCTTCCTCGTGCAGCACCTGACTCTCTATGTGACGCATGTCCAGAACCTGCAGGAGACAGGTGACACCTGGACAGTCTCTCACTGAACTCTCAATATTTACATATGTTATAATATTACACCGGGGCTCTGAACAGCTGGTTACCATGTAGGCTAACAGGCTAACAGCTGGTTACCATGTAGGCTAACAGCTGGTTACCATGTAGGCTAACAGGCTAACAGCTGGTTACCATGTAGGCTAACAGCTGGTTACCATGTAGGCTAACAGGCTAACAGCTGGTTACCATGTAGGCTAACAGCTGGTTACCATGTAGGCTAACAGCTGGTTACCATGTAGGCTATCAGCTGGTTACCATGTAGGCCAACAGCTGGTTACCATGTAGGCTAACAGCTGGTTACCATGTAGGCTAACAGCTGGTTACCATGTAGGCTAACAGGCTAACAGCTGGTTACCATGTAGGCTAACAGCTGGTTACCATGTAGGCTAACAGCTGGTTACCATGTAGGCTATCAGCTGGTTACCATGTAGACTAACAGCTGGTTACCATGTAGGCTAACAGCTGGTTACCATGTAGGCTAACAGCTGGTTACCATGTAGACTAACAGCTGGTTACCATGTAGGCTAACAGCTGGTTACCATGTAGGCTAACAGCTGGTTACCATGTAGGCTAACAGCTGGTTACCATGTAGGCTATCAGCTGGTTACCATGTAGACTAACAGCTGGTTACCATGTAGGCTATCAGCTGGTTACCATGTAGGCTATCAGCTGGTTACCATGTAGGCTATCAGCTGGTTACCATGTAGGCTAACAGCTGGTTACCATGTAGGCTAACAGCTGGTTACCATGTAGGCTAACAGGCTAACAGCTGGTTACCATGTAGGCTAACAGCTGGTTACCATGTAGGCTAACAGCTGGTTACCATGTAGGCTATCAGCTGGTTACCATGTAGACTAACAGCTGGTTACCATGTAGGCTAACAGCTGGTTACCATGTAGGCTAACAGCTGGTTACCATGTAGACTAACAGCTGGTTACCATGTAGGCTAACAGCTGGTTACCATGTAGGCTAACAGCTGGTTACCATGTAGGCTAACAGCTGGTTACCATGTAGGCTATCAGCTGGTTACCATGTAGACTAACAGCTGGTTACCATGTAGGCTATCAGCTGGTTACCATGTAGGCTATCAGCTGGTTACCATGTAGGCTATCAGCTGGTTACCATGTAGGCTAACAGCTGGTTACCATCTAGGCTAACAGGCTAACAGCTGGTTACCATGTAGGCTAACAGTCTAACAGCTGGTTACCATGTAGGCTAACAGGCTAACAGCTGGTTACCATGTAGGCTAACAGCTGGTTACCATGAAGGCTAACAGGCTAACAGCTGGTTACCATGTAGGCTAACAGGCTAACAGCTGATGACCATGTAGGCTAACAGGCTAACAGCTGGTTACCATGTAGGCTAACAGGCTAACAGCTGGTGACCATGTAGGCTAACAGGCTAACAGCTGGTGACCATGTAGGCTAACAGGCTAACAGCTGATGACCATGTAGGCTAACAGGCTAACAGCTGGTGACCATGTAGCCTAACAGGCTAACAGCTGGTGACCATGTAGCCTAACAGGCTAACAGCTGGTGACCATGTAGGCTAACGTGACGATGACTCACCGTGGCTCTGAACAGCTGCCAGTCTCCAAAGTTCATGCTCATCTCCTTCTTCAGCTCGTCGATGTTGCACTGAGACAGAACTCTTCCGTTGACGTTGGCCTGGAAACCAGAAATAAACACCTTTTAGTGTCACATGACGACTCCTCCTGCTCCCTGATGACCCGATGGCCGAGGCCACGCCCCCTCACCTTCCTGATGGTGGCGCCGTACTGTCCCGTCATGCTCTGGTCGATGCCGTCGATCAGCCGCACACGCTCACAGACGGCCTCCGTCGTCATGGAGCTGAGGACGGACGAGGAGGACGGACCCTGAACACAACACACACGCAGGTTCAATTCCCGGGACACAAACACACAGTAAGTACCAGTTCTATGAGGACATTAGTGATGTTATTACCAGGTAATAAACCAGATAATGAAGCTTATTATTGGTATTAAATCATTAAAACACTAATAACTTTATGTTTAATATGTTTAATAACTATTTTATTTTGTAAAAGTAGTAAAACGTGTTTCTATCTCTCAAAGGAACGCTTAGTTTTGGTATTAATAAATAAAAATGTCAAATAAAACCAGCTACTGACTAGTCCAAGCAAGGTGCATGCTGGGAGTTGTAGTGGGCAGAGAGTTAGTCTGATCAGGCAGGGAAGGAGTTAGGGAGAGTACCTGCTTCCTTTTCAAAGATGAAACCTTATACTGCAGACAGACAGACAGATGGACAGACAGGTGAGGAATGAAACATCTGGAAAAAGCTGACAGAAAAAGGTGAAAATGGTCTCTGACTGATTTCACTTTCAGATCATCAAAAGAAGAAAAATAAATCAACCCGTCGATTTAAAAAACAGGTTTTTTGACGTCCCTGAACGCTACGCAGCCCCACAAACCACAGAAGGAGACAAGACCGCCGTCGTCAACAGTAGAAGAAGAACAAAAAGCAGGCGATGCTGGGAAGGTTTTTAAAATAAATAAATAAACACATTTAATAATGAAAGTAATCATTAGTAAAATTAGCAAATGGGCTTCTATCCAAACCTGACAATAATTAATGGATAAAATAAATAATTATTAGTCACATAAACTGAGAGACGCTTTGTAATAAATAAACGAATAAACCAGCCTTTGTTTGATTCTATATAATTCTGTTATTTTAAAAGAGAAAATATGTGAATAAATATTGTGTCGTTTTTCTCATTTATCTCTTTAATTAACTCATTGATTAATTGATTCCAGTTTGTCTTAACGAGGCACCTTCGGTCCTCCGTACTCGGTGTCGTACTCACGGCTGGGTCGTCCCGGCTGAAGGAGTGTTTGGGTGGAGCACGTGGGTGGAGGTGTGATGGGTAGGTGGAGGTCATGAGGGGGCGAGGCAGCTGGTAAAGGTGATGGGGGAAATATGGCTGAGGGGGGGGGGGGGGGGGGCAGAAAATCAAAATGATTGGACCTCAAACAACAAGAAGGAAGCAAATAAAAACAAATGATAGAAAAAGACATGATAGAAGGTGGACCAGGTGAACAGGAAGCTGTGACATCACAGCTTTACCTTCCACTCAACCAATCAGATGAGGAGACCCTGTGAGTGACATGAGCAGGCGTGGACGGAGCCGGGACTCACCCTGTTGTAGAAGGGGTGCTGCGGTCCGGCCATGCCGCTGTAGTAGCTGCTGGGGGGGGGCGGCGAGGCCACGCCCCCTCCCCCCCCCACTGGAGGAGGGTTAAAGGGGCCGATGAAGGAGGCGGAGGGAGAACACGACACCTGGCTGTACATGGAGGTGGGGCGGGGCTGGGCCTCCTGCAGGGGGACAGGGGGGTACGGGACCACACCCACATTCATCTGGTCACGGGCAGCACGAACATCTGGATCACAGAGAGAGATAACATCTGGATCAGAGAGAGAACATCTGGATCAGAGCGAGAGAACATCTGGATCAGAGCGAGAGAAATAACATCTGGATCAGAGAGAGAGAAATAACATCTGGATCAGAGAGAGAGAGAACATCTGGATCAGAGGGAGAGAGAGAACATCTGGATCAGAGGGAGAGAGAGAACATCTGGATCAGAGGGAGAGAGAGAACATCTGGATCAGAGGGAGAGAGAGAACATCTGGACCAGAGGGAGCGAGAGAACATCTGGATCAGAGGGAGAGAACATCTGGATCAGAGAGAACATCTGGATCAGAGAGAGCATCTGGATCAGAGAGAGCATCTGGAACAGAGAGAGCATCTGGAACAGAGAGAACATCTGGACATACCTGCTATGATCTCCCTCAGTTTGGGGTCCAGGTTCACGGTGCAGGGCAGGAAGGTTCGGATGTCTCTGGATGTGAGGACGGGGGTCCGTGAGGACAAGAAGACCTCAAAGCTACGAGCGTCTCCATCAATCTCCAGCAGAGGCTCCACGTCTTTGGTGGTGGGGATGTTCCTACACACTCTGAGAGGAGGAGGAGAAGACACACCTCTGTACTACTGACAGTGGACCACGTCTCTCTGTGGGACTCATCCAATCAGAGGCACACTCATACACATTCACTCACTCACTCTCTCACACACTCACTCACTCACACTCACTCTCTCACTCACTCACACTCACTCTCTCACTCACTCACTCACTCTCTCACTCACTCGCTCACTCACTCACTCACTCTCTCACACACTCACTCTCTCACACACTCACTCACTCACTCACTCTCTCACACTCACTCACTCTCTCACACACTCACTCTCTCACTCACACACTCTCTCACACACTCACTCACTCTCTCACACTCTCTCACACTGTAGAAGCCATTACTCTGATTTGTGTTTTACCTGTACATTCTATACTTTTAAGGAATTTATAGTCATGCTACCGATTGTACATCAAACCATGCTAATTATGATTTACTGTTGAACCTGCTAAGATGTTACTGCCGTTTATAATGATTATGACGCAATGATGACGTCAGGGGGCGGTAACTCTTTATGTAGACCTCACCTGAGGACGTGCAGGTGTGTTCGTTCGACTAGAGAGCGGAAGGGCTAACTATTTTCAACCGCATTACGCATTACGCATTACGAAACCGCATTAGGAGACAAAGCGGGTTTTTCTGTTTAAGATTATTTCCATGTATGCTTCTGATGCTGTTCTGGAATAAAAGGAAGATTTGAAATGACACTACGAGAGAATGCGCGTTAATCGACCGACCGCTCCTACAATAAGTTGAAAATATCCCCCCATCAGGACGCCAGTCAAAGTGGACATGAGAGAACGAGGCCCAGAGCACGGTCGTTTGGATTGATCTGGACTGCGGCCAGAATGTGATTTCACCGGTACCGTGAGTAAACGAGTGGATGCGCTGTTTTCTGAACCTGGTTAAGATCAAACATTAAAGCTGACAAAGGAAACGAAGGAAATGTTTGATGAGCAGACAAATAAATCCATAAACTGCCTTTAAATTACGAAACCACTGAAACTATAAACGGCAGGACGCTGATCAATATCGCTGCACGGAAACGGAAACAAAGCACGGCCGTGCGCATGAAAATAAATAAATAAAGAAGTAACCGAAAAACTAACGAATATTCCAACAAAAGGTGTCGGAATTACTTGGAAAAAAACCCTACAAACGAATATTAAAGGCTAAGAACGAACCGATGGCAGAAGGAAGTGAACGGGCAGTCACTGAAGCCGGTGTTACTGAGATGGACGCCGCACAACAAAGGAAAGCGTTTAAATCACTCAGCGCAACACGTAGAGGGAAACTCTCACACTGTACACGGAAAATGAATGAAATAAAGACAATGATGAAAGACGGTGCTGATGTTGATGATGTTAACGAAGCTGCAAATGAATTTCTAAGACTGCTGGATGAATTTAAAGTGTCTCATGAATCTGTTCAGTTATTGCTGCCTGAGGATGTGAGAATGAATGAAGCTTTGGACTGGTATGAGCCAAAAATGGCTGATTACGAAGCTTCTATGGCTAAAGTGGAGCAATGGTTAACACCTCAGCCGGACCCACAGACTCTTGTGCAGGCTGGGGACAGTGTCTCACAGATTGGCTCCAGGAGTTCTAAAGGTTCCAAGAGTTCCAAATCTTCATCTGTGGTTTCAGCACGCATGAAGGTAGCTGCAGACAAAGCTGCTCTGCAGGCCAGAGCTGAAGCTCTTAAAAGGAAACATGAGCTGGAAACGGAGATGCATCAGCTGGGTTTAAAAATGGAAACGGAGAAGCATCAACTAAGTTTAAGAATGGAATCTCTAGACTTGGAAGCAAACATTGCTGCAGCTGATGCGAGGCTAAAGGCTCTGGAGGAATTCGAAAATGATGAAGCATCAGAACCCGGAAAAGAAAGGGAGGAACGGAGACATGCATCTGACCAAACGGAAGAAAGCCTAGCACAGCTGGGGTATGCACGGATGGGAACCATACCTAAAACACCATTACAGAGATTGATGCACGTTCGGTACCGACCACTAACTGGAATCACAAGACCGTCTGAACAACAACCAAGAGCAACAAACCCTCACACAAGCAGAGCTGTGGTTTCTGATGGACCACGCAGGCGAGGCGAATCCACTCCCAGAAGTGAAATAGCTCAGAGCATCGATCTCACAAACATTAGACAAAGACAGACAGACTTGACGGACCTGCTAGTGATGCAGCAGAAAGAATCTACACTCCCGAGAAGGGAGGTTCCGGTGTTTGACGGCGATCCTCTCGCTTTCAGGCCATTTATGAAGGCTTTTAAGCACAACATCGAGGACAAAACCAACAGTGACGAGGATCGACTGTACTTCCTGGAACAGTATACTGCTGGACAGCCAAAGGAACTAGTTCAAAGCTGCTTTCACATGAACGCCACGACTGGTTACGAGGAAGCAAAGCGCCTGCTTAAATATCACTTTGGTGATGATTTCAAGATCATATCTGCATACGTTGAAAAGGCTTTGAACTGGAACCAAATACGAACAGATGATGGAAAGGCACTTCATAGCTACGCCCTCTATCTAAGAGGCTGTGGTAATGCAGTTCAGGACCTCCCATACAGGTCAGAGCTGGACTCGCCATCTAACATGAAAAGACTTGTTTTCAAACTCCCATTTAAACTTCGAGAGAAATGGCGGTCTGCTGTATGTGACATCACTGAAAGAACACAGCAGAGACCTACATTCCATGACCTTGTTCGGTTTATGGAAAAACAGGTCAGAATCATTCAAGATCCCGTCTTCGGGGATATCCAAGACCCTGCCGGAAGCACAAATGAGAGAGTATCCAAAAGAGACTTACCGTATATGAGAGCTAGCAGCAAGAAAAGCTTTGCTACGACTGTTGTGCCCAAGACAGAAACCAACAAGAACCCTAATGCACGGGAAGGGGCAGACAGACCAGAGGGCAGTCGTACAGCCATGGACGCTTTCGTCAAGCCCTGTGCTTTTTGTAAAGGAAATCATGTGATGGAAACATGTGAAATAATAGCAAGGATTCCCCACAAGGAGAAAATTGAGCTGCTAAAGAAAAATGGACTGTGTTTTGCCTGCTTGGTCAAAGGTCATATGAGTAAAGAATGCAAGAAACGTCTCGTGTGTCGTTCCTGTGAGAAGAAACATCCCACGGTCTTGCATATAGAGAACTTTACTCCAGGAAGTACCAAGCCAGCAGCTAAGCATGACTCAGACACCAGGAGCAATTACATTGCTAGAGTTTCATCAGCAGCCCAAACAGTGGACAGAACCACAGACTACAAGTTAGCAGTGGTACCTGTAAAGATAAAGGCACATAAAGGCAGCTGTTCGATAGAAACCTATGCGTTTCTAGACCCTGGAAGCACTGCTACCTTTGTCACGGAAAACCTGATGGAACAGTTGTCCGTCCGAGGAAAGAAAACAGAGATCTTACTCCGAACAATGGGTCATGAAAAGCCTGTGAAAACTCAAGCAATAAGAGGACTGGAAGTATGCAGCCTGGATGGCAACAGCTTCATAGAGCTTCCTGAAGTCTTCACACAAGATGCCATTCCTGTCAGTCAAGAGAACATTCCTACAGAAATGGACATAAAAGGATGCTCTTATCTAAAGGAGGTCCAACTAAGAACCATCAAGGCAGAGGTAGGCCTATTGATCGGTGCAAATGTCCCAAAGGCTATGGAGCCACTGAGAGTGATCAATAGCCAAGGGGAGGGGCCCTACGCAGTCCTAACAAGCCTAGGTTGGACTATAAATGGACCACTCTGCAGTACTGCACCTATGGATGAGCATGGTCGACCACAGATAACGTCCAATAGAATATCAGTGGCCAAGCTGGAAGAGCTCCTGATACACCAATATAACCAGGACTTCTCAGAGTTGGCCTACAATGAAAAACAAGAACACTCATTTGAAGATAAGAAATTCCTACAAGTGATGAACAACTCGGTCAAAAGGAAAGAAGGCCACTACGAAATACGACTTCCGTTCCGCCAGGATAACATCAGCCTGCCAAATAACAGGAAAATGGCGGAACAAAGAGTATTAAATCTTGCCCGCAGATTTCAGAAAGATGAAGCCTTTCGGAAAGACTATAATGGCTTCATGAGTGATGTCTTGAGGAAAGGACACGCAGAAAGAGTGCCAGAGGAACAGCTCCCTCGGAAAGATGGAAGACTGTGGTACATCCCTCACCATGGTGTCTACCACAAAAGGAAAAAGACAATCCGGGTGTTGTTCGATTGTACCTCCTCATTCCAAGGAACTTCGCTGAATCATGAGCTGCTACAGGGTCCTGACCTTACGAACACCTTGCTGGGTGTACTCCTCAGATTCCGACAGGAGCCAGTAGCAGTGATGGGGGACATCGAAGGAATGTTCCATCAAGTAAGAATACCTAAACATGATGTGGACTTCCTCAGATTCCTGTGGTGGCCAGACGGCGACACCAACCAACCGCTAGCAGAGTACCGGATGACGGTGCATCTCTTTGGAGCGGTCTCATCCCCGAGCTGCGCCAATTTCGCACTGAAGCGGACAGCCGATGATAATGAAGGAAAGTGTAGTGCTGAAGTTCTCAACACCATTCGTCACAACTTCTACGTAGACGACTGCCTCAAATCTGTCCGAAGCGAGAGCCAGGCGATCTGTCTGGTGAAAGAGCTCAGATCAGTATGCACCACAGGTGGATTTAGACTCACCAAATGGACCAGTAACAGTCGAGCAGTCCTTGCCTCTGTTCCAGCTGAAGAGAGGGCAAAAGAGGTCAAAGATCTAGACCTCGACAAAGACAAACTGCCGATGGAAAGGGCTCTTGGCATGCGATGGGACATTGAGTCAGACACGTTCTTCTTCGCGATCACCCCGAAACAACAATCGGTCACCCGCAGAAGCATTTTGTCTGTGTTGAACTCAGTATACGATCCTCTTGGGTTCATAGCACCAGTCATGCTGACAGGGAAAGGAATACTGCAGGACCTGTGCAAACTGAATTGTGGATGGGATGAATCGATACCAACTGCTTACACAGAGAGATGGAAGGAGTGGCTTAAAGATCTTAACCTGATTTCCAGTCTAAGAATCAAGAGATGCTTTAAGCCACCAGATTTTGAAGTTACTCGAGCACAGATGCACCACTTCTGCGATGCAAGTGAAAGAGGTTACGGGACAGTCAGCTATTTGAAGCTGACCAGTAACAACGGACTACCTCACATGGTGTTTGTGATCGGGAAGGCCAGAGTTGCACCTTTAAAGGTGGTGACAATCCCAAGACTGGAGCTTGCCAGTGCAGTCCTCGCTGCTAGGATGGACAGGATGTTAAGGAGAGAGCTCGAGTCAACCCTCGGAGACTCAGTTTTCTGGACCGACAGCACCGCCGTATTAAAATATATCCAAAATGACGCCAGAAGGTTTCAGACCTACGTGGCTAACAGAGTGACCACTATTCGGGATCTGACACACAAAGGCCAATGGCGCCACATAAAGACTGGAATCAACCCTGCAGACAATGCATCAAGAGGCATGAAAGCTGAGAAGTTCCTTCAAGAAGGACACTGGCTGAGGGGTCCAAATTTTCTGATGCAACCGGAAACAGACTGGCCAGTGATCCGGGTACCACCCACACTGTCCGACGGTGACCCGGAGGTCAGGAAGGTGGCTGGAGCTTTCACTACAAGTGCACTGCAGATTCAAAGTCCACTGACTCGTCTAATTGAGCACTTCTCATCATGGGACAAATTGATTCGATCATCAGCCTGGCTCTTAAGATTCAAAGAACGGCTGAGACAATTGAACCTAAAAAAGAAAAAACCGAGCGACTCGGACCCACCTAGGTCACGGCTGTCTGTGGAGGATTTAGGGAAGGCCGAACAAGCACTTGTGTCCTACGTTCAACAACAATCCTTCCAAGATGAGGTGACCTCTCTACAAAAGGGCTTACCCATAAAGAAAAACAGTAGGATCTACAGACTAGATCCCATCCTCCAGCAGGGAATCCTGAGAGTTGGCGGCAGACTAAGCAAGCTGGCAATGCCAGAGGAAACCAAACATCCGGCCATTTTGCCCAAGGACAGTCATCTGTCAAAGATACTGCTACACCACACACGCCTCAATGGGTCATTGTGGAAGAAATCAAATGATCGCAAAACTCAGAACAAAATACTGGATCCTTAGAGCAAATTCCGCTGCGAGAAGGATAACACGGGATTGTGTACTCTGCAGGAGATGGCATGGCACCGCAATGACACAAAAGATGTCCGACCTACCTCTTCACAGGATAACACCTGACTTGCCACCCTTTACCCATACGGGACTGGACTACTTTGGGCCCATAGAAGTCAAGCGGGGCCGCAGCAAAGTAAAAAGATATGGAGCCTTGTTTACGTGCCTCGCATGCAGAGCCGTACACCTGGAGATGGCCTACTCAATGGATACAGACTCCTGCATTTCTGCACTCCGACGTTTTATCTGCAGACGAGGCCAAGTGAAGGAGATTGTTTCTGACAACGGCACAAATTTCGTTGGGACAGAACGAGAGCTTCGCGAAGCATTTACCCACCTTGACCTCAGCAAAATCCAGCATTCGATGCACGCTGTAGGTATCAAATGGACATTCAATCCACCCTATGGTCCTCATCATGGAGGTGTATGGGAGCGACTCATCTGGATAATCAAAAAGATTCTCTACTCCATCACAAGGGAACAGACCCTGGATGACGAAAGTCTCCAAACCACTCTATGCGAAGTAGAGGCAATCATGAATGACCGGCCCATCACAGTCCTATCTCAGGATGTGAAAGACCCAGAACCCCTGACACCCAACCACCTGCTTCAAATGAAGCGAATGCCGACTCTTCCACCTGGACTCTTTGACAAAAGTGACACCTATTCCAGAAGAAGATGGAAACAGACCCAATATATAGCTGATCTCTTCTGGAAACGCTGGACACGAGAGTACCTCCCATTGCTACAGGAGAGGCAGAAATGGAATGAAACTAAAAGGAATCTAAAGCATGGAGACATAGTGCTGATCATTGATGAGAGCTCACCACGCAACTCCTGGCCCATGGGCAGAATCACGGAAATCTTCCCCGACAAAAAAGGACATGTACGTCGAGTCAAGATCAGGACACAAAATGGCACCTTGGAAAGGCCCATCACAAAGCTGTGCCTTCTACAGAACATGACTTGATGAGACAAGTCCCTTTTGCCCTTTTTCATATTTGACACTTGAAGAGACTTTAGTTGAACCTTTTCTCTCTTTTTTCTTCTCTTCTCAAAAACCTTTTTCGTTGAACCTTTTGCCGAGATCCTATGAACTTGTTTTGCGAAATGGACTAGCGGAAACTAAATGGATTACATTTTTTGGCTTATTTTTGAAATTCTATGGACACGTGATAGTCTTGAATATTGTCACAAAGGACTCTTAAGAATAGGCTTCCTATGTATAAATGTATGAATTGCCCTATACCGGTCAATTAGGGGCCGGAGTGTAGAAGCCATTACTCTGATTTGTGTTTTACCTGTACATTCTATACTTTTAAGGAATTTATAGTCATGCTACCGATTGTACATCAAACCATGCTAATTATGATTTACTGTTGAACCTGCTAAAATGTTACTGCCGTTTATAATGATTATGACGCAATGATGACGTCAGGGGGCGGTAACTCTTTATGTAGACCTCACCTGAGGACGTGCAGGTGTGTTCGTTCGACTAGAGAGCGGAAGGGCTAACTATTTTCAACCGCATTACGCATTACGAAACCGCATTAGGAGACAAAGCGGGTTTTTCTGTTTAAGATTATTTCCATGTATGCTTCTGATGCTGTTCTGGAATAAAAGGAAGATTTGAAATGACACTACGAGAGAATGCGCGTTAATCGACCGACCGCTCCTACACACACACTCACACACTCACACACTCACTCTCTCACACTCACTCACTCTCTCACACTCACTCACTCTCTCACACTCACTCACTCTCTCACTCGCTCACTCTCTCACACACTCACTCACTCTCTCACACACTCACTCACTCTCTCACACTCTCTCACACACTCACTCTCTCACACACTCACTCTCTCACACACTCACACACTCACTCACTCACTCTCTCACACTCACTCACTCACTCACTCTCACACTCACTCACTCGCTCACTCACTCACTCTCTCACACACTCACTCACTCACTCACTCACTCACTCACTCACTCACTCACTCTCTCACACACTCACACACTCACTCTCTCACACACTCACTCACTCACTCACTCTCTCACACTCTCTCACACACTCACTCTCTCACACACTCACACACTCACTCACACTCACTCACTCACTCTCTCACACTCACTCACTCTCTCACTCGCTCACTCTCTCACACACTCACTCTCTCACTCACACACTCTCTCACACACTCACTCACTCTCTCACACACTCACTCACTCTCTCACACTCTCTCACACACTCACTCTCTCACACTCTCTCACACACTCACTCTCTCACACACTCACACACTCACTCTCTCACACACTCTCTCACTCACTCACTCACTCACTCACTCACTCTCACACACTCACTCTCTCACACACTCACTCACTCTCTCACACACTCACTCACTCACTCACTCTCACACACTCACTCTCTCACACACTCACACACTCACTCACTCACTCTCTCACACACTCTCTCACTCACTCACTCACACTCACTCACTCACTCTCACACACTCACTCACTCACTCACTCTCACACACTCACTCTCTCACACACTCACACACTCACTCACTCTCACACACTCACTCTCTCACACACTCACACACTCACTCACTCACTCTCTCACACACTCTCTCACACTCACTCACTCACTCACTCTCACACACTCACTCACTCACTCTCTCACACACTCACTCACTCACTCACTCGCTCTCTCTCTCACACGCTCGCTCACTCACTCACTCACTCACTCACTCACTCACTCACACTCTCTCTCTCACTCACTCACTCACCCTCACACACACTCACTCACTCACTCACTCACTCACCCCCTCACTCACTCACACCCCCTCACACACACTCACTCACCCCCTCACTCACTCACACCCTCTCACACAGGGCCCGCTGACCTCTCGTAGATCACTCACTCACTCACTCACTCACCCTCACTCACACACTCACTCACCCCCTCACTCACTCACACCCCCTCACACAGGGCCCTCTGACCTCTCGTAGATCACTCACTCACTCACTCACTCACACCCCCTCACACACACTCACTCACCCCCTCACTCACTCACTCACTCACTCACTCACTCACTCACCCTCACACACACTCACTCACCCTCACACACACTCACTCACCCCCTCACTCACTCACACCCCCTCACACAGGGCCCTCTGACCTCTCGTAGATGGTCTTGAGCGTGGCCTGGTCTGGGACTCCGTCGGTCTCCTCCAGGTACAGGATGAGCCAGGATGTCCTGTAGGGCCACTGCTCCGTCAGGTTGATCCAGGACGCCAGGCGGTCCCAGTTGAAGGCGATCTGATTGGCTCTGAGCAGGCGTCCCGTGACGGACACGATGTTGAGCAGCCTCCTCATGGTCTGAGGGCTGATGTCACTGAACCAGTCCTCCGTCACCATCAGCTTCGTCAGGTCGAAGGACATCTGACGGGTCACAGAGCGCTGCACCTGTCTCCTCCGGTACGTGTCCTGAACACATGGTCACATGATCATTATCATGTCACATGATCACCGTCAGGTGATCTGAAGTACTGCATAACTACTGTAGTTATACACAACTTTCACAGACTATTAGACAATTTTCTCTGAATGAACGTGAGGAAACACTCTCACACATACACACACACACACACACACTCACTCACACATACACACACACACACACACACACATACACACACACACACACACACTCACTCACACACACATACACACACTCACTCACTCACACACACATACACACACACACACACACACACACACACACACACACTCACCCTGCGGTTCAGCGTCGTCTTGCTGCCAAACTTGGTTAATTCTCCTAAACTGTGCTGAGACAGTTTCCTGTCTAACTCCTCATGCCAACCTGCAGACAGACAGAGAGAGACACAGATACAGAGAGACAGACAGACAGAGCTATAAGTGTCTCTACTGTGACATCATCTGTTCTTCATGATTCATCACAAACATCAGATGTGAGTGATGTCCCCCCCTACCGTCTGCGTCCCCGTTGCTAGGCGCCGTGCTGCACATCTTCCTGGTGGAGGACAGTCCTCTGCTGTTCAGGAAGACGGGCAGGTGGACGATGTTCCTCATGTAGTCGTGACCGTTGATGTTGGAGTCTCTCAGCACGCTGTTCAGGTTCTGGTTGATGGCCTTGATGATGATGTGAGGGTCGCTGGCAAAGATGGAGATGAAGGGGCCTTTAGAGAACAGGACCCGGACCTGAGGGGGACCAGCAGAGACCAGCAGAGACCACGTTAGACCAGAGAACACGTTAGACCATGTTAGACCGTCTACTGGACCGGTCTATCCTGGAGGAGGAGGAGGAGGAGGAGGAGGAGGAGGAGGAGGAGGAGGAGTCTCACCGTGTCCAGCATCTGGAGGACTTTGTCTTGTTCACATGAGTCCAGTCCGTCGATGACGACGGTCAGTCTGGTCTGATGCTGCGTGAAGCTGTCGATGGTCTTCGCCATCCTCGCCATCAGCTCCACCTCAGTCTTCAGCACCTGCAGGACGACGTCACGTATACAGTATATATATATATGTATATGTATCTATATATATATGTATATATATATGTATGTATGTATCTATATATATATATATATATATATATATGTATGTATGTATCTATATATATATATATATATATATGTATGTATGTATCTATATATATATATATATATATATGTATGTATCTATATATATATATATATATATATGTATGTATATATATATATGTGTATGTGTATGTATATATATATATGTATATGTATCTATATATATGTATCTATATATATGTATGTATCTATATATATATATATATATATATATATATATATATATGTATGTATATATATATATGTGTATGTGTATGTATATATATATATGTATATGTATCTATATATATGTATCTATATATATGTATGTATCTATATATATATATATATATATATATATATATATATGTATGTATATATATATATGTATATGTATCTATATATATATGTATCTATATATATGTATGTATCTATATATATATATATATATATATATATGTATGTATATATATATATGTGTATGTGTATGTATATGTGTGTGTGTATGTTGGACATTTAAGGCCTCACCTTCATGAAGCCCTCACTCTTCAGCTTGTGCATCCTGTTGGCGGCTCCGTGGAGCCTCTTCCTCTGAGAGTTCAGCACCGAGTCCGTCACCCTCCACCAGGTCCGGCAGTTGAGCAGCAGAGCCAGACCCACCACGCCGCCCACGGCCATCAGCACGCCGTTCACCGTGCGGTTCTCCCCGTCCACCTTGAACACGGACAGCAGAGCCACGCCGCTCAGCAGGCAGACCAGAACCACAGCGAAGAGGATGAAGGACGGGACGCAGCACGTCTTCTTCCACTTCCTGTTTCCTGAGGAGACGAGAGGAGGAGGGAGGTGAGGTGGGGGGGGGGGGGGGAAAGTGTGTGTGTGTGTGTGTGTCTCT
The DNA here is from genome assembly GCA_024529925.1 of Ophthalmolycus amberensis. Taxonomy (NCBI): domain Eukaryota; kingdom Metazoa; phylum Chordata; class Actinopteri; order Perciformes; family Zoarcidae; genus Ophthalmolycus; species Ophthalmolycus amberensis. The sequence goes on along the minus strand of JAFEUB010001381.1, from coordinate 290,091 downwards.
GTGTGTCTGTGTGTGTGTGTGTCTCTGTGTGTGTCTGTGTGTGTCTCTCTCTCTGTGTGTGTGTGTGTCTCTGTGTGTGTGTGTCTCTGTGTGTCTGTGTGTCTCTGTGTGTCTCTGTGTGTGTGTCTGTGTGTGTCTCTGTGTGTCTCTGTGTGTCTGTGTGTGTGTGTGTCTCTGTGTGTGTCTGTGTGTGTCTCTCTCTCTGTGTGTGTGTGTGTCTCTGTGTGTGTCTGTGTGTGTCTCTCTCTCTGTGTGTGTGTGTGTCTCTGTGTGTCTCTGTGTGTGTGTGTGTGTGTGTGTGTGTGTGTGTGTGTGTGTGTGTGTCTCTGTGTGTGTGTGTGTGTGTGTGTGTGTCTCTGTGTATGTCTGTGTGTGTGTGTCTCTGTATGTGTGTGTGTGTGTGTGTGTGTGTGTGTGTGTGTCTGTGTCTCTCTCTCTGTGTGTGTGTGTGTGTGTGTGTGTGTCTCTCTGTGTGTGTGTGTGTGTGTGTGTGTGTCTCTCTGTGTGTGTGTGTGTGTGTGTGTGTGTGTGTCTCTCTCTGTGTGTGTGTGTGTGTGTGTGTGTGTGTGTGTCTCTCTGTGTGTGTGTGTGTGTCTCTCTCTGTGTGTGTGTCTCTCTCTGTGTGTGTGTGTGTGTGTGTGTGTGTGTGTGTGTCTCTCTCTGTGTGTGTGTCTCTCTCTGTGTGTGTGTGTGTGTGTGTGTGTGTGTGTACCCTGCGTCTCCTCCGTCTTGAACACTCTGAACAGACGAGTAGCCATGAAGCCGAACTCTCTCTCACAGGCGTCTGACAGCGTAGCGATCATCTCGGCCATCGACGTCTCTCCACCGACGCTCGACAGCCGGTTGTAGTCTGTGAACAGGAACCTGAGGGAACACGTGATGACATCATCGTGACATCACTTCCTCTGATGATGTCGTATCATCTGTTATCTTCTGGGGACATTACGTTTGAATCAACTTTATTGATACAGTTAAATAACCCAGAGGTTGTCTTCTCAGGCGCTGACAGGTGAGCAGTGTTACCTGACAGGCAGAGCTCTGGTACTCTGCTCCGGCAGCTCCGGTGGGTTCACAAACATCAGCCTCAGCAGCAGCTCCAGATACCCGATGTGACGGGCCAGACGGGTGCTGAGCAGCCACGCCCAGTTCCAGCTCTCGCCCTCCCGACGCCCGCCGAAGTACACCACCACTGAAGAAGAAAACCTTTATTAATACACCACCACTGAAGAAAACCTTTATTAATACACCACCACTGAAGAAGAAAACCTTTATTAATACACCACCACTGAAGAAGAAAACCTTTATTAATACACCACCACTGAAGAAGAAAACCTTTATTAATACACCACCACTGAGGAAGAAAACCTTTATTAATACACCACCACTGAAGAAGAAAACCTTTATTAATACACCACCACTGAAGAAGAAAACCTTTATTAATACACCACCACTGAGGAAAAAAACCTTTATTAATACACCACCACTGAGACGGAGCCTGGAGTTATTAAATGCATGCAGTGCAGTAATATTGCCCTTTGAGACGTAGTGTAGCAGGATTATCTCCGTGTACTCACCGAAGAAGACGTAGAGCAGAGCCAGCAGGCTCAGGGAGACGGCCATGGAGAGTTTGGGGTCGACGGTGAAGCCGAGGACGACGGCGACGGAGCCGCAGAGCAGCAGAGACAGAACCACCACGAGCCAGGAGAACTGGAACAAGGGCTCGATCTGCTGACCGGCAAACGTCTTCATCTCATCTGAGGAGGAAGAGGAGGAACATTAACATGCATCCATACTCTGTAGCCCTGTGTGTGTGTGTGTGTGTGTGTGTGTGTGAGGACTCACCCTCCAGCTTCTTCAGCAGGAAGGACTTGCCGCTGCCCCACTGGGCGTACAGACCCACACAGATGGGGGGCTGCATGGTGGGCTCACTCAGGATGTCGGCCAGAGCAGAGCTGTACAGATCATAACCCAACATGTCTCCATCTGTCTCTGTGGGGGACAGGTGACCTGCAGGGGGGGGGTGTGTTATACACACACATCAACACACCTGAAGCTAAACCTTTGTGTGTTGATGTGTGTGTATTCTATAATGAGAGAGAAGCGTACGCGCTCCAAAGATCTGCGTGAGGATGCTCTTCTGGTGGCTGCAGTCGATGTTGTAGGGCGTCTCTCCGCCCTTGTTGGGTCGGTACAGCAGGCGGCCATCTTTGGGGTTCCTGAGGAGGAGCTCGGCCAGGCGGCGGCTCCGCCCACGGATGGCGATGTGAAGGGGCGTGTCTCCTTTCTGAAGAACAGGAAGTACAGAGGTGAAGCTGTGGATCCCTGCCGACATGAAGAAGTTTATTTTGAAGAGCACACTTCTGAGCGTTGTGTGGTATTAGATGCTCTCTGCTGATGTTGGTTGAGTCTTTATAGTTCTCACCTTATCGACAGCCGACACTTTAGCTCCTTTATCCAGCAGCAGCTCCACGATCTCAATGTTCCTCATCTTGGTGGCTTTGATCAGAGGAGTCTCTCCGTCCTGAGACAGGAGACAGGAGACAGGAGACACAACGGTCACAAACAGGAAGGAGTTCCTGAGTGATGATAGTATTCCCTCATTGCAGCAGTCTAGCTTCAGGGAACAACGTAGCCCCACCAGGGTGCTGTTACCTTCTCTGAAGGTTCTTAATGATACGATAGAGTTGCATCTCGTGCGACACAGATGTGTGTGTGTGTGTGTGTGTGTGTTGGTGTGTGTTGGTGTGTGTGTGTGTTCAGGTGTCTGTGTGTGTGAGTGAGTGTGTCTCACCTTGGTGCAGGTCTCTGTGTCTGGGTTACACTGCAGGATGTCTCTCACCATGGAGGCGTTTCCTTTCTCCACAGCCCAGTACAGAGCCGTCTTATTCTCCTGGAAACAGGTCAGAGTGAGACGTCAGAGTGAGACGTCAGAGTGAGATGTCAGAGTGAGACGTCAGAGTGAGACGTCAGAGTGAGAAGTCAGAGTGAGACGTCAGAGTGAGACGTCAGAGTGAGACATCAGAGAGAGAGAGACATCGGAGTGAGACGTCGGAGTGAGCCGTCGGAGTGAGCCGTCGGAGAGAGACGTCAGAAAGAGACGTCAGAGTGAGACGTCAGAGTGAGACGTCAGAGTGAGACGTCAGTGAGACGTCAGAGTGAGCCGTCAGAGAGAGACGTCAGAGTGAGACGTCAGAGTGAGACGTCAGAGTGAGACGTCAGAGAGAGACGTCAGAGTGAGACGTCAGAGTGAGACGTCAGAGTGAGACGTCAGAGAGAGACGTCAGAGTGAGACGTCAGAGTGAGACGTCAGAGTGAGATGTCAGAGTGAGACGTCAGAGTGAGACGTCAGAGTGAGACGTCAGAGTGAGAAGTCAGAGTGAGACGTCAGAGTGAGACGTCAGAGTGAGACATCAGAGAGAGAGAGACAGCGGAGTGAGACGTCGGAGTGAGCCGTCGGAGTGAGCCGTCGGAGAGAGACGTCAGAGTGAGACGTCAGAGTGAGACGTCAGAGTGAGACGTCAGAGTGAGCCGTCAGAGAGAGACGTCAGAGTGAGACGTCAGAGTGAGACGTCAGAGTGAGACGTCAGAGTGAGACGTCAGAGTGAGACGTCAGAGAGAGACGTCAGAGTGAGACGTCAGAGTGAGACGTCAGAGTGAGACGTCAGAGTGAGACGTCAGAGTGAGAAGTCAGAGTGAGACATCAGAGAGAGAGAGACATCGGAGTGAGACATCAGAGAGAGAGAGACATCGGAGTGAGACGTCGGAGTGAGCCGTCGGAGTGAGCCGTCGGAGAGAGACGTCAGAAAGAGACGTCAGAGTGAGACGTCAGAGTGAGACGTCAGAGTGAGACGTCAGTGAGACGTCAGAGTGAGCCGTCAGAGAGAGACGTCAGAGTGAGACGTCAGAGTGAGACGTCAGAGAGAGACGTCAGAGTGAGACGTCAGAGTGAGACGTCAGAGTGAGACGTCAGAGAGAGACGTCAGAGTGAGACGTCAGAGTGAGACGTCAGAGTGAGACGTCAGAGTGAGACGTCAGAGTGAGACGTCAGAGTGAGACGTCAGAGTGAGAAGTCAGAGTGAGACATCAGAGTGAGACGTCAGAGTGAGACGTCAGAGAGAGAGAGACATCGGAGTGAGACGTCGGAGTGAGACGTCGGAGTGAGCCGTCGGAGTGAGCCGTCGGAGAGAGACGTCGGAAAGAGACGTCAGAGTGAGACGTCAGAGTGAGACGTCAGAGTGAGACGTCAGAGTGAGACGTCAGTGAGAGACGTCAGAGTGAGACGTCAGAGTGAGACGTCAGAGTGAGACGTCAGAGTGAGACGTCAGAGAGAGACGTCAGAGTGAGACGTCAGAGTGAGACGTCAGAGTGAGACGTCAGAGAGAGACGTCAGAGTGAGACGTCAGAGTGAGACGTCAGAGTGAGACGTCAGAGTGAGACGTCAGAGTGAGACGTCAGAGTGAGACGTCAGAGAGAGACGTCAGAGTGAGACGTCAGAGAGAGACGTCAGAGTGAGACGTCAGAGTGAGACGTCAGAGAGAGACGTCAGAGTGAGACGTCAGAGAGAGAGACGTCAGAGTGAGACGTCAGAGAGAGACGTCAGAGTGAGACAGAGTGAGACGTCAGAGTGAGACGTCAGAGTGAGACATCAGAGAGAGACATCAGAGTGAGACAGTGAGATGTCAGAGTGAGACATCAGCATTAATTATATTATTATTATGATGTTCTCACCTGTCCTCTGATGTCGATGTCGGCGTATTTGTGCAGCAGAGCTCTGACGATCTCCACATGACCCCCCCTCACTGCTCCGATCAGCACCGTGTCCCCGCTCTGTAGTGTAGACACACACACACACTCATCAGTGATGAGTAACAACAGACCCACAGAATGAACACATGAACACAAACACCGTGGTGCGTTCAGGGTCACCAGAGTGTACGCGGTCTCACCCGGTCCGGGATGTTGACGTAGGTCCCTGCGTCCAGCAGGTCCTGGACTATCTCGGTGTAGCCCTCCTTGGCAGCGATCATCAGCGCCGTGTTCCCGTCTTTGTCTGTCATGTTGACGTTAGGGTTCCTCTTCAGCAGCTCCTTCACCACCTCAGTGTAGCCGCCCTTCACCGCCACGATGAGGGCCGTCATGGAGTTCTGAGGAGGAACCACAGTACTATGATGAGAGAGTGCAGTCGCTTTGCTGCTTGCTCTTGCCTCTGCTTGCCTCTGCTTGCATTTTCTTGCATTTTCTTGCTTCAATTTGCCAGATATATCACATATATCTTGCCAGATATATCACATATATCACTATTCAACGTTTGAGTGAAGACAAATCCAGAAAGTCGTCGAGCTATTTGGATTGTTGGCTAATGCTAACTAGCAGCTAAGTTAAAGCTAAGTCGCAGCAAGATGCCTCCCTTCTCCACGGATGACTACTACAAACTCCTACAGAAGATTGCAGTCTTGGAAACAAAAATCTACCGACTAGAAGTAAACGTGGAAGTAAATGGACTGTGTGGGAATGATACCACTCTACCATGGACTCAAAACACTGGACAAACGCAAGCTAAGACACAGCTAACTAGCATAACCAGGCCTACCAAGAAACAGGAGGAGAGAGCAGATAATGAATCTTATGCGACTGGCTGGCCTGCACTAACACACGGGCAGAACTCCTCCTCAACCCCTGCACCCAGACGGACAAAGCCAAGGACAGCTAAGGAAAGTAAAACCTGCAAAATACCTCCACAACAACCAAGCCTACAACTTCAAAATAGATTTGCTCCATTGTCGCAGGATCCTAAATCTCCATCTGATGACCTGGATAAGCAGCTATCTCCTCAAAGCAGGGTAAGAACTGAGAGTAAATGTGAGAAAAGGCCGCAGGCAAAGCTAGTGACTGGGCCTGAGACTCTGATTGTTGGTGACTATGCTGTAAAAGATGTCAGAAAACTGTGCAGCAAGAACACCAAAATACTCTGCTTTCCGAAAGATATGGTCTCTGACATGAGAGACAAATTCCTGGACATCGTGGCTGACTATCCCACAGCGAAAAACATCATCGTGCATGCAGGAAGCTGTGATATTGTGAAACAACAGTCTGAAGTTCTGAAGCGAGACTTTATTGATCTGTTAAACACAGTCAGCTCTGTCAAGGCTGAGGTGTTTATCAGTGGCCCTCTTCCACCAGTCAGAGGAGGAGATGAAGGATTCAGCAGGCTGTTTGCACTGAACAGATGGCTGTCAACTGCATGTGCTGACCATTCAGTACATTTTATCAACAATTTCTACCTTTTCTGGGAGCGCAGACATTTTTTTGCAGCGCATGGAATTTGCCTGAACAAGTCAGGGGTAAAACTGTTTGCCTCTAACCTGTTTTTCTCCCTGCGTCACTCGTCTGTCCCTACTGCCAAGGACAAGATACAAGAGGAGTCTAAACAAGAGATAACCACACAGCATCGCCATGGAGACCTTACGGGAAGGATGCCCCCGCCTAACGACAGCCAAAAGGAGGAGTCTCCAACCTCATCATCAGGGACCGCCTTCGCCTCCGATCTCCCACTTTCCCCACCCTTCCTAGACGCGGAGTCTTTACCTCCCTCCCCAGCTATTTCGGGTCCATACTTTGGATCGCAATCCTCTCTCACACTCTCCCCATCCTCCCCCCACCTGGAGTTCACTGACAACATGAAAAAGCTGGTCATTGCTGGAACCAAACACACACCTCTTCACACTCCCCGACGGCTCTACAACCGTCCTCTGTCTCCCCTACCTGATGGAGGAAATAATTGATATCTTCTGGGTCCAGGCTACAGGGCTAATGATACCAATGACTCTCTCCAGGAAAAGTCGGGGCCCTGTATGCAGCTAGCCGCTTCAATTCCTGTCTTGCAAGTTTATAGAAAAAGAAAGGTGAGGCTGCGAAGAAACAACAGTAAACATGCAAACTTATCAAACTTAGCATACATTCCTCGTCAGCCTGTCCAAATAAATTGGGCAAAGAAAGCTTTAACCACATTAAACTTAGCTTTATTAAATATCAGGTCTCTGTCAGGAAAAACATTTTTAATCAATGATTTTATTGTTAGGCACAAACTGGACATTTTGTTTTTAACTGAAACTTGGTTAAATCAAGATAACAATGCAGCTGTTCTTATTGAATCAACACCTCCCAACTTCAGTTTCATGAGTGAAACAAGAGCGCATAAGAAAGGAGGTGGAGTTGCTGTTTTATTTAATGATTCTCTTCAATGCAAGCAGATGTCCTTTGGTCATTTTAGTTCTTTTGAATATGTGGCTCTGAATTCCACTCAAGCTTTATTCCTAAACATTTACAGACCGCCTAAATACTGTGCAACCTTCTTTGATGAGTTTACTGAACTGCTGTCTGTAATCTGTATTGATTTTGACTGTGTTGTTATTGTTGGTGATTTTAATATCCATGTTGATAATCCCCAGGACAGAGAGTCTATAGAACTATGTGGTGTCCTTGATAACTATGATCTGACTCAGCATGTGACAGGACCCACCCACAACAGGGGGCACACTCTGGACCTAATCATCACCAAAGGTGTAAACATTTCCAAGGTTGCTGTGACTGATGTTGCACTCTCTGATCATTTCTGTGTTTTCTTTGAGAGTGCAATCTCCTTGCACACAAATGTCCAAACCAAGGTTGTGACAAAGCGTTACATCTCTGAAAACACCAGTGAACTATTTATTCAGAAGTTCTCCTCCACACCAGCCCTCTCTTGCCTCTCAGTCAATGAGCTTGTAGATGGCTTCAATTTTAAAGTTAAAAATATTATTGATGCCATTGCACCCACTAAAGTGAAGGTTGTCTCGGGTAAGCAAAGATCTCCTTGGAGAAATGCTACGCTGGTCAAAATAGAGAAACGAGAGTGTTGGAAAGCTGAGCGCAGGTGGCGAAAAACTAATCTCCAGGTTCACTGTGACATCTATAAAGAGAGACTTCGCAATTATAATTTGGAACGTAGAAATGCAAGGCAGTCATTCTTCTCTGACATCATAACCAAAAACAAGAACAATACACGCGCCTTATTTGCTACCGTCGACAGGCTAACAAACCCTCCAGTGTCGGTAGCTGCTGAGCTCCAATCCACCTGGGCATGCAATCAATTTGCCTCCTTTTTTACTGACAAAATTCAGAAAATTAGACAAGCAGTCAGTGCCTCCACATCAACCACAGGATATGTGTTGTCCCGATCTCTGAATAACATCCATTCAAATATCATGACACAATTTCATTCAATCGACCGTAGAAGCCTAGAAGACATTATACAACATCTGAAGTCATCCTCCTGCTGCTTGGATATTCTACCAACACACTTTTTCAAAAATATTTCAAACTGCATGACCACTGATCTTTTACAAATTGTAAACACATCCCTTCTCTCAGGTGTCTTCCCACAAGCCCTAAAAACTGCAGTTATTAAACCACTCCTAAAGAAAGCTAGTTTAGACTCCGCAACGATGAAAAATTATAGGCCAATATCAAACCTCCCATTTTTAAGTAAAATAATTGAAAGAGCGGTTTTCCAACAGCTGACCGACTTCTTGGCCGTAAATAACTGCTTTGATGTTTTCCAGTCAGGCTTTCGACAGCACCACAGCACTGAAACTGCTCTTGTTAAGGTTTTCAACGACATCCACTTAAACATAGACAATGGCAGAAGTTCAGTCTTAGTGTTACTAGATCTCAGTGCTGCATTCGACACGGTCGACCATGCCATACTCTTAGAAAGACTAAAAATCTGGGTGGGACTCTCTGGCACAGCACTTAACTGGTTTGAATCCTACTTGAAGGGCCGAGAATACTTTGTGTCTGTAGCTGATTACACATCAGAGCTGACTAAAATGACATGTGGTGTTCCCCAAGGTTCAATACTGGGGCCTCCTCTGTTCAACATCTACATGCTTCCACCAGCTCAGATTATGGAAAACAACAAAGTGTGTTATCATAATTATGCAGACGACACACAAATCTACATAACTATGTCACCAGGGCACTATAATCCCATACAAGGGCTGGGTAACTGCATTGAACAAATCAACAACTGGATGTGCCAGAATTTTCTTCAATTAAACAAAGATAAAACAGAAGTAATTGTTTTTGGTACCAAGGACGAACAATTGAAAATCACCGCTCAGCTTCAGTCACTGATGTTAAAACCCACAAACCAAGCCAGAAATCTAGGTGTAGTTATGGATTCAGACCTCAACCTGAACAGCCATATCAAGACAATTACAAAATCAGCCTACTATCACCTGAAGAATATATCAAGGATTAGAGGACTTATGTCTCAACAGGATTTGGAAAAACTTGTCCACGCATTTATCTTCAGCAGACTGGACTACTGTAACGGTGTGTTTACAGGTCTCTGTAAAAAGTCCGTCAGAAAGCTGCAGCTGATTCAGAACACTGCAGCTCGAGTCCTCACTAAGACCAGGAGGGTGGACCACATCACCCCAGTTCTGAGGTCTTTGCACTGGCTTCCTGTCCAACAAAGAATTGACTTTAAAATCCTGCTGTTGGTTTACAAAGCACTGAATGGTTTGGGACCAAAATACATCTCTGATCTGCTGCTACCTTATGAACCATCCCGACCCCTCAGGTCGTCTGGGACCGGTCTACTTTCTGTTCCCAGAGTCAGAACTAAACATGGAGAAGCAGCGTTCAGTTTTTCTGCTCCACATATCTGGAACAAAGTCCCAGAAAGCTGCAGGTCTGCTGAGACCCTCAGCTCATTTAAATCAAGATTGAAGACCTTTCTGTTTGCTGCTGCCTTTAATTGAACCACGTTCAATTAATATATTAATCAATTTCCTGCATTTCTGCATTTTACTACTGCATTTTATTTCTTACACTGTTTCTTTAATTGTTTTTAAATCTCCTTTTCTTTTGCCTTGTGTTTTGATGCTTTTAATGGTTTTATGTGAAGCACTTTGAATTACCTTGTTGTTGAAATGTGCTGTACAAATAAACTTGCCTTGCCTTGCCTTGCCTTACTATGTCACATATAATATATATATATTTATTTATATACCTTGACACATACAGCTATACACAGTACTCCTAAAGCAGCAGTACTACACAGTACTCCTTGTCTTACCGCTCCCTCCTGGTCTACGTCCGCTCCGTTCTCCAGAAGATGCATCACACAGTCAAAGTGTCCTTTCCTGGATGCCCAGATCAGAGGAGTGGTCCCATACTGTCACACACACACACACACGCACACACACACACACACACACACACGCACACACAGAAACAGATTAATTGATTGATTGACCATTATCTATCAGGTGTATCATTATTGTTGTCTTCACCTTGTCTGAACAGTTGACTTTGGCTCCTTCACGCAGAAGAACTTTGACGATGTCAGCGTGTCCTCGACCTGCTGACCAGATGATCGGGTACACACTGTACTGCTGTGAGTGAGAGAGAGAGAGAGAGAGAGAGAGAGAGAGAGAGAGAGCGAGAGCGAGAGCGAGAGAGAGAGAGAGAGAGAGAGAGAGTTAATGTTAATGAGTGATTATCTGTAATATCAATATTCTTTGTACCTGTCCTGTAGTGTTGGGTTAGTGTGTTACCTGTCCTGTAGTGTTGGGTTAATGTGTTACCTGTCCTGTAGTGTTGGGTTAATGTGTTACCTGTCCTGTAGTGTTGGGTTAGTGTGTTACCTGTCCTGTAGTGTTGGGTTAATGTGTTACCTGTCCTGTAGTGTTGGGTTAATGTGTTACCTGTCCTGTAGTGTTGGGTTAATGTGTTACCTGTCCTGTAGTGTTGGGTTAATGTGTTACCTGTCCTGTAGTGTTGGGTTGATGTGTTACCTGTCCTGTAGTGTTGGGTTAATGTGTTACCTGTCCTGTAGTGTTGGGTTACTGTGTTACCTGTCCTGTAGTGTTGGGTTAATGTGTTACCTGTCCTGTAGTGTTGGGTTAGTGTGTTACCTGTCCTATAATGTTGGGTTAGTGTGTTACCTGTCCTGTAGTGTTGGGTTAATGTGTTACCTGTCCTGTAGTGTTGGGTTGATGTGTTACCTGTCCTGTAGTGTTGGGTTAATGTGTTACCTGTCCTGTAGTGTTGGGTTAGTGTGTTACCTGTCCTGTAGTGTTGGGTTAAGTGTGTTACCTGTCCTGTAGTGTTGGGTTAGTGTGTTACCTGTCCTGTAGTGTTGGGTTAGTGTGTTACCTGTCCTGTAGTGTTGGGTTAGTGTGTTACCTGTCCTGTAGTGTTGGGTTAGATGTGTTACCTGTCCTGTAGTGTTGGGTTAGTGTGTTACCTGTCCTGTAGTGTTGGGTTAATGTGTTACCTGTCCTGTAGTGTTGGGTTAATGTGTTACCTGTCCTGTAGTGTTGGGTTAGTGTGTTACCTGTCCTGTAGTGTTGGGTTAATGTGTTACCTGTCCTGTAGTGTTGGGTTAGTGTGTTACCTGTCCTGTAGTGTTGGGTTAATGTGTTACCTGTCCTGTAGTGTTGGGTTAATGTGTTACCTGTCCTGTAGTGTTGGGTTAGTGTGTTACCTGTCCTGTAGTGTTGGGTTAATGTGTTACCTGTCCTGTAGTGTTGGGTTATGTGTTACCTGTCCTGTAGTGTTGGGTTAGTGTGTTACCTGTCCTGTAGTGTTGGGTTAAGTGTGTTACCTGTCCTGTAGTGTTGGGTTAATGTGTTACCTGTCCTGTAGTGTTGGGTTAATGTGTTACCTGTCCTGTAGTGTTGGGTTAATGTGTTACCTGTCCTGTAGTGTTGGGTTAGTGTGTTACCTGTCCTGTAGTGTTGGGTTAATGTGTTACCTGTCCTGTAGTGTTGGGTTAGTGTGTTACCTGTCCTGTAGTGTTGGGTTAATGTGTTACCTGTCCTGTAGTGTTGGGTTAATGTGTTACCTGTCCTGTAGTGTTGGGTTAGTGTGTTACCTGTCCTGTAGTGTTGGGTTAATGTGTTACCTGTCCTGTAGTGTTGGGTTAGTGTGTTACCTGTCCTGTAGTGTTGGGTTAGTGTGTTACCTGTCCTGTAGTGTTGGGTTAATGTGTTACCTGTCCTGTAGTGTTGGGTTAATGTGTTACCTGTCCTGTAGTGTTGGGTTAGTGTGTTACCTGTCCTGTAGTGTTGGGTTAATGTGTTACCTGTCCTGTAGTGTTGGGTTAGTGTGTTACCTGTCCTGTAGTGTTGGGTTAATGTGTTACCTGTCCTGTAGTGTTGGGTTAAGTGTGTTACCTGTCCCTGTAGTGTTGGGTTAATGTGTTACCTGTCCTGTAGTGTTGGGTTAGTGTGTTACCTGTCCTGTAGTGTTGGGTTAGTGTGTTACCTGTCCTGTAGTGTTGGGTTAATGTGTTACCTGTCCTGTAGTGTTGGGTTAATGTGTTACCTGTCCTGTAGTGTTGGGTTAAGTGTGTTACCTGTCCTGTAGTGTTGGGTTAATGTGTTACCTGTCCTGTAGTGTTGGGTTAGTGTGTTACCTGTCCTGTAGTGTTGGGTTAGTGTGTTACCTGTCCTGTAGTGTTGGGTTAATGTGTTACCTGTCCTGTAGTGTTGGGTTAATGTGTTACCTGTCCTGTAGTGTTGGGTTAGTGTGTTACCTGTCCTGTAGTGTTGGGTTAATGTGTTACCTGTCCTGTAGTGTTGGGTTAATGTGTTACCTGTCCTGTAGTGTTGGGTTAATGTGTTACCTGTCCTGTAGTGTTGGGTTAGTGTGTTACCTGTCCTGTAGTGTTGGGTTAATGTGTTACCTGTCCTGTAGTGTTGGGTTAATGTGTTACCTGTCCTGTAGTGTTGGGTTAGTGTGTTACCTGTCCTGTAGTGTTGGGTTAATGTGTTACCTGTCCTGTAGTGTTGGGTTAATGTGTTACCTGTCCTGTAGTGTTGGGTTAGTGTGTTACCTGTCCTGTAGTGTTGGGTTAATGTGTTACCTGTCCTGTAGTGTTGGGTTAATGTGTTACCTGTCCTGTAGTGTTGGGTTAATGTGTTACCTGTCCTGTAGTGTTGGGTTAGTGTGTTACCTGTCCTGTAGTGTTGGGTTAATGTGTTACCTGTCCTGTAGTGTTGGGTTAATGTGTTACCTGTCCTGTAGTGTTGGGTTAGTGTGTTACCTGTCCTGTAGTGTTGGGTTAATGTGTTACCTGTCCTGTAGTGTTGGGTTAATGTGTTACCTGTCCTATAGTGTTGGGTTAATGTGTTACCTGTCCTGTAGTGTTGGGTTAGTGTGTTACCTGTCCTGTAGTGTTGGGTTAATGTGTTACCTGTCCTGTAGTGTTGGGTTAATGTGTTACCTGTCCTGTAGTGTTGGGTTAGTGTGTTACCTGTCCTATAGTGTTGGGTTAATGTGTTACCTGTCCTGTAGTGTTGGGGTTCGCTCCGTTCTCCAGCAGCAGCTCGGTGACCTCTACACGGCCTTTATAAGACGCCCAGGTCAGAGCCGTCCAGCCGCCCTGAAACAGAATCACACAGTAGGTCATTCATGTGTTCATCTATTGATTATTATTATTAGGGCCCGAGCAACCGACAACGTCGGGCCAGCGAAGGCCTTATCATTTTTTTTATTTATAAATTTTTTCCGATTTTTATTTTTCCACTTTGGGTTAATATTTTGAGTATTTGCCATACTTCAAAAATCTAATTTTGCAGACTTGTCAGGCCTGGTGAAAATAGCCATCTGACACAGGTTGCATATGTGTGTAAAATGTCTCTCTAGCGCCCCCTACAAGTCGGACCGGCGACGCCCCTGGGCCAGTATGTCCGATTGACTTGAAATTCACCACACAAGTCCACATCCACTAGATCTACAAAAAAGCCTCTCAGACCCCTAAGCTCCGCCTACTTCGATTTTCCGCCATTTTTTATTTAGTGAAAAACACATTTTTGCGAACTCCTCCTACATACTGGTTCCGATTACTACCAAATTTGCTGTGGATCATTACTGGCTCTAGACTGGTGGGCCTGCAAGGCCTTCTCTGCTGGCCTAAACAGAATCACAAAGCTATATCTATTTTATAATTGTTCATAAATACACAACATGTATTGTAATTTATAAAAATATTTCTCCATTATCTTATGTTCTCATTGCACAGCTCCTGTCTTCCTCAGTTGCTCTGCTTCCAGTGCAGCTTGTTTTAAGTAGAGCTTTTATCCAATCAGATCTCACCTCTGTGTCTCTAGGTAGAACAGAGCCAGAGGCCTGCAGACTCACAAGTGAATCATGTGCAGTTTAAGTGAATGGAGACGATGTTGTTGATTGTCATAGTGTTCAACCAATCAGATCTTTAGTTTGACATGTTGGGCGTATTCTTTGACGTGTCAGAGCTGCTAGCTGGCCTACAAGTACGTGATTGGTCAGTGCGCTAGCCTGACATGTTGGGCGGTGACAATCCCAAAATCTGCTGCCTCTGTGGAGTGGACATGTTCAGCCTCAAATGTTCCGTTGAACGCTGTTGCCGTGGCGACGCATCGTTCGCCATGAAAAAGGAAGCTGATGGTTTAGTGGGTTGGGATGCTCCAAAACTCATGGAACTTTGTACATGTGTCATAGGTCATAGGAAGACATAGTGTATATGATTATTTGGCTTGGCCATTTTAAATTGCCTCTATAGCGTCCCCTACAATATTTCAAAAGAGCAGCCCCAGCGCTACGTTTCAGCTACATGTATGAAACTTGGTAGGCACATGTATCCTATGGAGACCTAATAATAAGTCTCTTGGGACCATGCTCTAAACCCGACTGGATTTTTCTGTCATTTTTCCATCGATTTTGCCCTATTTCTAGTCGCTATACTGTAACGAACTCCTCCTAGGGACTTTGTCTGATCCTCTTCAAATTTGGTCAATACAATCTCAAGACCGTTGTGATTAAAAGTTATCAAAAGCTTTACGTTTGACGGAATGGTTTAGCCGTAGCGGGCGGCTACTTTATGTGATTCCCCATGAAAGAAGCTGATGTAACTCAGCTGCACTTGTTCCAAACGGTCCCAAACTTCACATGCTTGATAACACTCATGGCCTGAGGATGTCTACAAGCTGATTTTACCTAATGCTCACAGCTCCGCCTGCTGGCCAAAGGAAATCTGGATTTTGTGATAAACACCTCCGATTTACATGACTTTTACACAATGTGGTTTACATTTGACACAGAGCTACATGATGCATGTTTGCACGCGTTCTGTAGCGCCAGGCAGCGGACACAGGAAGCATCGGACTATTTGCAAAGCGTCATTTCCAGCATCAGGCGGTCCACGCGGGATTAAAAACGTCTCGCTCGTGGACGCGCCGTCCGACGGTCGCGGACGTGCGGGAGGATGCGAGGGACCGTTCATCGCTGCTCGCAGCTTTAATTATTATTTTTGTTCTCTATGTCAGTGAGCTGAGTAAAGTCAATGTACTTGAGTTGAAGGAGGACATTAAGGAGAGAAAGTAAACAGAAGAAACTATGAAAGAAAACGTTTCCTTGTCCATAAACACTGAATATGTGTGTTTCCTGTTGTGGACTACATGTCCCATGAGTCTTAGCGGCGCCGCCCCACCATGTCTCTGTGCTCGATGTAGGCGCTGTTCTCCAGCAGCTCCTTCACCACCTCAACGTGTCCTTCTTTAGCTGCTGAGATCAGAGCAGACCAGCAGTCCTGAGGAGAGAGAGAGAGAGAGGAGGTTATCAGGAGGAGGAGGAGAGACAGAGAGAGAGGAGGTTATCAGGAGGAGGAGGAGGGGGAGGAGGAGGGGGAGAGAGAGGAGGTTATCAGGAGGAGGAGGAGAGACAGAGAGAGAGGAGGTTATCAGGAGGAGGAGGAGGGGAGAGGAGGGGAGAGAGAGGAGGTTATCAGGAGGAGGAGGAGAGACAGAGAGAGAGGAGGTTATCAGGAGGAGGAGGAGAGACAGAGAGAGAGGAGGTTATCAGGAGGAGGAGGAGAGACAGAGAGAGAGGAGGTATCAGGAGGAGGAGGAGAGACAGAGAGAGAGGAGGTTATCAGGAGGAGGATGAGGAGGAGGAGGAGGAGGAGGAGGAGGAGGAGGAGGGGGAGAGAGAGAGTAGGTTATCAGGAGGAGGAGGAGAGACAGAGAGAGAGGAGGTTATCAGGAGGAGGAGGAGAGACAGAGAGAGAGGAGGTTATCAGGAGGAGGAGGAGAGACAGAGAGAGAGGAGGTTATCAGGAGGAGGAGGAGGAGGAGGAGGAGGAGGAGGAGGAGGAGGAGGAGGAGGAGGAGGAGGGGGAGAGAGAGAGTAGGTTATCAGGAGGAGGAGAGAGACAGAGAGAGAGGAGGTTATCAGGAGGAGGAGGAGGGGGGGGGAGGAGGAGGGGGGGAGAGAGAGAGGAGGTTATCAGGAGGAGGAGGAGGAGGAGGAGAGAGAGGAGGTTATCAGGAGGAGGAGGAGAGACAGAGAGAGAGGAGGTTATCAGGAGGAGGATGAGGAGGAGGAGGAGGAGGAGGAGGAGGGGGAGAGAGAGAGGAGGTTATCAGGAGGAGGAGGAGAGACAGAGAGAGAGGAGGTTATCAGGAGGAGGAGGAGAGACAGAGAGAGAGGAGGTTATCAGGAGGAGGAGGAGGGGGAGGAGGAGGGGGAGAGAGAGGAGGTTATCAGGAGGAGGAGAGACAGAGAGAGAGGAGGTTATCAGGAGGAGGAGGAGAGACAGAGAGAGAGGAGGTTATCAGGAGGAGGATGAGGAGGAGGAGGAGGAGGAGGAGGAGGAGGAGGAGGAGGAGGAGGGGGAGAGAGAGAGGAGGTTATCAGGAGGAGGAGGAGAGAGACAGAGCGAGAGGAGGTTATCAGGAGGAGGGGGAGGAGGAGGAGGGGGGGAGAGAGAGAGAGAGAGAGGAGGTTATCAGGAGGAGGAGGAGGAGGAGGAGAGAGAGAGGAGGTTATCAGGAGGAGGAGGAGGGGGGGGAGAGAGGAGGTTATCAGGAGGAGGAGGAGGAGGAGGAGAGAGAGGAGGTTATCAGGAGTAGGAGGAGGGGGGGAGGAGGAGGGGGGGAGAGAGAGGAGGTTATCAGGAGGAGGAGGAGAGACAGAGAGTGAGGAGGTTATCAGGAGGAGGAGGAGAGACAGAGAGAGAGAGGAGGTTATCAGGAGGAGGAGGAGGAGGAGGAGGAGGGGGAGAGAGAGAGGAGGTTATCAGGAGGAGGAGGAGAGACAGAGAGAGAGGAGGTTATCAGGAGGAGGAGGAGGGGGAGGAGGAGGGGGAGAGAGAGAGGAGGTTATCAGGAGGAGGAGGAGAGACAGAGAGAGAGGAGGTTATCAGGAGGAGGAGGAGGGGGAGGAGGAGGGGGAGAGAGAGAGGAGGTTATCAGGAGGAGGAGGAGAGACAGAGAGTGAGGAGGTTATCAGGAGGAGGAGGAGAGACAGAGAGAGAGAGGAGGTTATCAGGAGGAGGAGGAGGAGGAGGGGGAGAGAGAGAGGAGGTTATCAGGAGGAGGAGGAGAGACAGAGAGAGAGGAGGTTATCAGGAGGAGGAGAGAGACAGAGAGAGAGGAGGTTATCAGGAGGAGGAGAGACAGAGAGAGAGGAGGTTATCAGGAGGAGGAGGAGGGGGAGGAGGAGGGGGAGAGAGAGGAGGTTATCAGGAGGAGGAGGAGAGACAGAGAGAGAGGAGGTTATCAGGAGGAGGAGGAGAGACAGAGAGAGAGGAGGTTATCAGGAGGAGGAGGAGAGACAGAGAGAGAGGAGGTTATCAGGAGGAGGATGAGGAGGAGGAGGAGGAGGAGGAGGAGGAGGAGGAGGGGGAGAGAGAGAGTAGGTTATCAGGAGGAGGAGAGAGACAGAGAGAGAGGAGGTTATCAGGAGGAGGAGGAGAGACAGAGAGAGAGGAGGTTATCAGGAGGAGGAGAGAGACAGAGAGAGAGGAGGTTATCAGGAGGAGGAGAGACAGAGAGAGAGGAGGTTATCAGGAGGAGGAGGAGGGGGAGGAGGAGGGGGAGAGAGAGGAGGTTATCAGGAGGAGGAGAGAGACAGAGAGAGAGGAGGTTATCAGGAGGAGGAGAGACAGAGAGAGAGGAGGTTATCAGGAGGAGGAGGAGGGGGAGGAGGAGGGGGAGAGAGAGGAGGTTATCAGGAGGAGGAGGAGAGACAGAGAGAGAGGAGGTTATCAGGAGGAGGAGGAGAGACAGAGAGAGAGGAGGTTATCAGGAGGAGGAGGAGAGACAGAGAGAGAGGAGGTTATCAGGAGGAGGATGAGGAGGAGGAGGAGGAGGAGGAGGAGGAGGAGGAGGGGGAGAGAGAGAGTAGGTTATCAGGAGGAGGAGAGAGACAGAGAGAGAGGAGGTTATCAGGAGGAGGAGGAGAGACAGAGAGAGAGGAGGTTATCAGGAGGAGGAGGAGAGACAGAGAGAGAGGAGGTTATCAGGAGGAGGATGAGGAGGAGGAGGAGGAGGAGGAGGAGGAGGAGGAGGAGGGGGAGAGAGAGAGTAGGTTATCAGGAGGAGGAGAGAGACAGAGAGAGAGGAGGTTATCAGGAGGAGGAGGAGGGGGGGGAGGAGGAGGGGGGGAGAGAGAGAGGAGGTTATCAGGAGGAGGAGGAGGAGGAGGAGAGAGAGGAGGTTATCAGGAGGAGGAGGAGAGACAGAGAGAGAGGAGGTTATCAGGAGGAGGATGAGGAGGAGGAGGAGGAGGAGGAGGAGGAGGAGGGGGAGAGAGAGAGGAGGTTATCAGGAGGAGGAGGAGAGACAGAGAGAGAGGAGGTTATCAGGAGGAGGAGGAGAGACAGAGAGAGAGGAGGTTATCAGGAGGAGGAGGAGAGACAGAGAGAGAGGAGGTTATCAGGAGGAGGAGGAGGGGGAGGAGGAGGGGGAGAGAGAGGAGGTTATCAGGAGGAGGAGAGACAGAGAGAGAGGAGGTTATCAGGAGGAGGAGGAGAGACAGAGAGAGAGGAGGTTATCAGGAGGAGGAGGAGGAGGAGGAGGAGGAGGAGGAGGAGGAGGGGGAGAGAGAGAGGAGGTTATCAGGAGGAGGAGGAGAGAGACAGAGAGAGAGGAGGTTATCAGGAGGAGGGGGAGGAGGAGGAGGGGGGGAGAGAGAGAGAGAGAGGAGGTTATCAGGAGGAGGGGGAGGAGGAGGAGGGGGGGAGAGAGAGAGAGAGAGGAGGTTATCAGGAGGAGGAGGAGAGAGACAGAGAGAGAGGAGGTTATCAGGAGGAGGGGGAGGAGGAGGAGGGGGGGAGAGAGAGAGAGAGAGGAGGTTATCAGGAGGAGGAGGAGAGAGACAGAGAGAGAGGAGGTTATCAGGAGGAGGGGGAGGAGGAGGAGGGGGGGAGAGAGAGAGAGAGAGAGGAGGTTATCAGGAGGAGGAGGAGGAGGAGGAGAGAGAGAGGAGGTTATCAGGAGGAGGAGGAGAGAGACAGAGAGAGAGGAGGTTATCAGGAGGAGGGGGAGGAGGAGGAGGGGGGGAGAGAGAGAGAGAGAGGAGGTTATCAGGAGGAGGAGGAGGAGGAGGAGAGAGAGAGGAGGTTATCAGGAGGAGGAGGAGGGGGGGAGGAGGAGGGGGGGAGAGAGAGGAGGTTATCAGGAGGAGGAGGAGAGACAGAGAGTGAGGAGGTTATCAGGAGGAGGAGGAGGGGGAGGAGGAGGGGGAGAGAGAGAGGAGGTTATCAGGAGGAGGAGGAGAGACAGAGAGAGAGGAGGTTATCAGGAGGAGGAGGAGGGGGAGGAGGAGGGGGAGAGAGAGAGGAGGTTATCAGGAGGAGGAGGAGAGACAGAGAGTGAGGAGGTTATCAGGAGGAGGAGGAGAGACAGAGAGAGAGAGGAGGTTATCAGGAGGAGGAGGAGGAGGAGGAGGAGGGGGAGAGAGAGAGGAGGTTATCAGGAGGAGGAGGAGAGACAGAGAGAGAGGAGGTTATCAGGAGGAGGAGAGAGACAGAGAGAGAGGAGGTTATCAGGAGGAGGAGGAGAGACAGAGAGTGAGGAGGTTATCAGGAGGAGGAGGAGAGACAGAGAGAGAGGAGGTTATCAGGAGGAGGATGAGGAGGAGGAGGAGGAGGAGGAGGAGGAGGAGGAGGAGGGGGAGAGAGAGAGTAGGTTATCAGGAGGAGGAGAGAGACAGAGAGAGAGGAGGTTATCAGGAGGAGGAGGAGGGGGGGGAGGAGGAGGGGGGGGAGAGAGAGAGGAGGTTATCAGGAGGAGGAGGAGGAGGAGGAGAGAGAGGAGGTTATCAGGAGGAGGAGGAGAGACAGAGAGAGAGGAGGTTATCAGGAGGAGGATGAGGAGGAGGAGGAGGAGGAGGAGGAGGAGGAGGGGGAGAGAGAGAGGAGGTTATCAGGAGGAGGAGGAGAGACAGAGAGAGAGGAGGTTATCAGGAGGAGGAGGAGAGACAGAGAGAGAGGAGGTTATCAGGAGGAGGAGGAGAGACAGAGAGAGAGGAGGTTATCAGGAGGAGGAGGAGGGGGAGGAGGAGGGGGAGAGAGAGGAGGTTATCAGGAGGAGGAGAGACAGAGAGAGAGGAGGTTATCAGGAGGAGGAGGAGAGACAGAGAGAGAGGAGGTTATCAGGAGGAGGAGGAGGAGGAGGAGGAGGAGGAGGAGGAGGAGGAGGGGGAGAGAGAGAGGAGGTTATCAGGAGGAGGAGGAGAGAGACAGAGCGAGAGGAGGTTATCAGGAGGAGGAGGAGAGAGACAGAGAGAGAGGAGGTTATCAGGAGGAGGGGGAGGAGGAGGAGGGGGGGAGAGAGAGAGAGAGAGGAGGTTATCAGGAGGAGGAGGAGGAGGAGGAGGAGAGAGAGAGGAGGTTATCAGGAGGAGGAGGAGGGGGGGAGGAGGAGGGGGGGAGAGAGAGGAGGTTATCAGGAGGAGGAGGAGAGACAGAGAGTGAGGAGGTTATCAGGAGGAGGAGGAGGGGGAGGAGGAGGGGGAGAGAGAGAGGAGGTTATCAGGAGGAGGAGGAGAGACAGAGAGAGAGGAGGTTATCAGGAGGAGGAGGAGGGGGAGGAGGAGGGGGAGAGAGAGAGGAGGTTATCAGGAGGAGGAGGAGAGACAGAGAGTGAGGAGGTTATCAGGAGGAGGAGGAGAGACAGAGAGAGAGAGGAGGTTATCAGGAGGAGGAGGAGGAGGAGGAGGAGGGGGAGAGAGAGAGGAGGTTATCAGGAGGAGGAGGAGAGACAGAGAGAGAGGAGGTTATCAGGAGGAGGAGGAGAGACAGAGAGTGAGGAGGTTATCAGGAGGAGGAGAGAGACAGAGAGAGAGAGGAGGTTATCAGGAGGAGGAGGAGGAGGAGGAGGAGGGGGAGAGAGAGAGGAGGTTATCAGGAGGAGGAGGAGAGACAGAGAGAGAGGAGGTTATCAGGAGGAGGAGGAGGAGGAGGAGGAGAGAGAGGAGGTTATCAGGAGGAGGAGGAGGAGGAGGAGAGAGAGAGGAGGTTATCAGGAGGAGGAGGAGAGACAGAGAGAGAGGAGGTTATCAGGAGGAGGAGGAGGAGGAGGAGGGGGAGAGAGAGAGGAGGTTATCAGGAGGAGGAGAGAGACAGAGAGAGAGGAGGTTATCAGGAGGAGGAGGAGGAGGAGGAGGAGAGAGAGGAGGTTATCAGGAGGAGGAGGAGGAGGAGGAGAGAGAGAGGAGGTTATCAGGAGGAGGAGGAGAGACAGAGAGAGAGGAGGTTATCAGGAGGAGGAGGAGGAGGAGGAGGAGAGAGACAGAGAGAGAGGAGGTTATCAGGAGGAGGGGGAGGAGGAGGAGGGGGGAGAGAGAGAGAGAGAGAGGAGGTTATCAGGAGGAGGGGGAGGAGGAGAGAGAGAGAGGAGGTTATCAGGAGGAGGGGGAGGAGGAGAGAGAGAGAGGAGGTTATCAGGAGGAGGGGGAGGAGGAGAGAGAGAGAGGAGGTTATCAGGAGGAGGGGGAGAGAGAGAGAGAGAGAGAGGAGGTTATCAGGAGGAGGGGGAGGAGGAGAGAGAGAGAGGAGGTTATCAGGAGGAGGGGGAGGAGGAGAGAGAGAGAGGAGGTTATCAGGAGGAGGGGGAGGAGGAGAGAGAGAGAGGAGGTTATCAGGAGGAGGGGGAGGAGGAGAGAGAGAGAGGAGGTTATCAGGAGGAGGGGGAGGAGGAGAGAGAGAGAGGAGGTTATCAGGAGGAGGGGGAGAGAGAGAGAGAGAGAGAGGAGGTTATCAGGAGGAGGAGGACGAGGAGGAGGAGGAGGAGGAGGAGAGAGAGAGGAGGTTATCAGGAGGAGGGGGAGAGAGAGAGGAGGTTATCAGGAGGAGGAGGACGAGGAGGAGGAGGAGGAGGAGGAGGAGGAGAGAGAGAGGAGGTTATCAGGAGGAGGGGGAGAGAGAGAGAGAGAGAGAGGAGGTTATCAGGAGGAGGAGGACGAGGAGGAGGAGGAGGAGGAGGAGAGAGAGAGGAGGTTATCAGGAGGAGGAGGAGGAGGGGGAGGAGGAGGGGGGGAGAGAGAGAGGAGGTTATCAGGAGGAGGAGGAGGAGGAGGGGGAGGAGGGGGGAGAGAGAGAGGAGGTTATCAGGAGGAGGAGGAGAGACAGAGAGAGAGGAGGTTATCAGGAGGAGGAGGAGGAGGAGGAGGAGAGAGAGGAGGTTATCAGGAGGAGGAGGAGGAGGAGGAGAGAGAGAGGAGGTTATCAGGAGGAGGAGGAGGAGGAGGAGGAGGGGGAGAGAGAGAGGAGGTTATCAGGAGGAGGAGGAGGAGGAGGAGGAGAGAGAGGAGGTTATCAGGAGGAGGAGGAGGAGGAGGAGGGGAGAGAGAGAGGAGGTTATCAGGAGGAGGAGGAGGAGGAGGGGGAGAGAGAGAGGAGGTTATCAGGAGGAGGAGGAGAGACAGAGAGAGAGGAGGTTATCAGGAGGAGGAGGAGGAGGAGGAGGAGAGAGAGGAGGTTATCAGGAGGAGGAGGAGAGACAGAGAGAGAGGAGGTTATCAGGAGGAGGAGGAGGAGGAGGAGGAGAGAGAGGAGGTTATCAGGAGGAGGAGGAGGAGGAGGAGAGAGAGAGGAGGTTATCAGGAGGAGGAGGAGAGACAGAGAGAGAGGAGGTTATCAGGAGGAGGAGGAGGAGGAGGAGAGAGAGGAGGTTATCAGGAGGAGGAGGAGGAGGAGGAGGAGAGAGAGGAGGTTATCAGGAGGAGGAGGAGAGACAGAGAGAGAGGAGGTTATCAGGAGGAGGAGGAGGAGGAGGAGGAGAGAGAGGAGGTTATCAGGAGGAGGAGGA
The DNA here is from genome assembly GCA_024529925.1 of Ophthalmolycus amberensis. Lineage (NCBI taxonomy): Eukaryota > Metazoa > Chordata > Actinopteri > Perciformes > Zoarcidae > Ophthalmolycus > Ophthalmolycus amberensis. The sequence goes on along the minus strand of JAFEUB010001381.1, from coordinate 266,965 downwards.
GGAGGAGGAGAGAGAGAGGAGGTTATCAGGAGGAGGAGGAGAGACAGAGAGAGAGGAGGTTATCAGGAGGAGGAGGAGGAGGAGGAGAGAGAGGAGGTTATCAGGAGGAGGAGGAGGAGGAGGAGGAGAGAGAGGAGGTTATCAGGAGGAGGAGGAGGAGGAGGAGAGAGAGGAGGTTATCAGGAGGAGGAGGAGGAGGAGGAGGAGAGAGAGGAGGTTATCAGGAGGAGGAGGAGGAGGAGGAGAGAGAGAGGAGGTTATCAGGAGGAGGAGGAGGAGGAGGAGGGGGAGAGAGAGAGGAGGTTATCAGGAGGAGGAGGAGAGACAGAGAGAGAGGAGGTTATCAGGAGGAGGAGGAGGAGGAGGAGGAGAGAGAGGAGGTTATCAGGAGGAGGAGGAGGAGGAGGAGAGAGAGAGGAGGTTATCAGGAGGAGGAGGAGAGACAGAGAGAGAGGAGGTTATCAGGAGGAGGAGGAGGAGGAGGAGGGGGAGAGAGAGAGGAGGTTATCAGGAGGAGGAGAGAGACAGAGAGAGAGGAGGTTATCAGGAGGAGGAGGAGGAGGAGGAGGAGAGAGAGGAGGTTATCAGGAGGAGGAGGAGGAGGAGGAGAGAGAGAGGAGGTTATCAGGAGGAGGAGGAGAGACAGAGAGAGAGGAGGTTATCAGGAGGAGGAGGAGGAGGAGGAGGAGAGAGACAGAGAGAGAGGAGGTTATCAGGAGGAGGGGGAGGAGGAGGAGGGGGGAGAGAGAGAGAGAGAGAGGAGGTTATCAGGAGGAGGGGGAGGAGGAGAGAGAGAGAGGAGGTTATCAGGAGGAGGGGGAGGAGGAGAGAGAGAGAGGAGGTTATCAGGAGGAGGGGGAGGAGGAGAGAGAGAGAGGAGGTTATCAGGAGGAGGGGGAGGAGGAGAGAGAGAGAGGAGGTTATCAGGAGGAGGGGGAGAGAGAGAGAGAGAGAGAGGAGGTTATCAGGAGGAGGGGGAGGAGGAGGAGGGGGGAGAGAGAGAGAGAGAGAGAGGAGGTTATCAGGAGGAGGAGGAGGAGGAGGAGAGAGAGAGGAGGTTATCAGGAGGAGGAGGAGAGAGACAGAGAGAGAGGAGGTTATCAGGAGGAGGGGGAGGAGGAGGAGGGGGGGAGAGAGAGAGAGAGAGGAGGTTATCAGGAGGAGGAGGAGGAGGAGGAGAGAGAGAGGAGGTTATCAGGAGGAGGAGGAGGGGGGGAGGAGGAGGGGGGGAGAGAGAGGAGGTTATCAGGAGGAGGAGGAGAGACAGAGAGTGAGGAGGTTATCAGGAGGAGGAGGAGGGGGAGGAGGAGGGGGAGAGAGAGAGGAGGTTATCAGGAGGAGGAGGAGAGACAGAGAGAGAGGAGGTTATCAGGAGGAGGAGGAGGGGGAGGAGGAGGGGGAGAGAGAGAGGAGGTTATCAGGAGGAGGAGGAGAGACAGAGAGTGAGGAGGTTATCAGGAGGAGGAGGAGAGACAGAGAGAGAGAGGAGGTTATCAGGAGGAGGAGGAGGAGGAGGAGGAGGGGGAGAGAGAGAGGAGGTTATCAGGAGGAGGAGGAGAGACAGAGAGAGAGGAGGTTATCAGGAGGAGGAGAGAGACAGAGAGAGAGGAGGTTATCAGGAGGAGGAGGAGAGACAGAGAGTGAGGAGGTTATCAGGAGGAGGAGGAGAGACAGAGAGAGAGGAGGTTATCAGGAGGAGGATGAGGAGGAGGAGGAGGAGGAGGAGGAGGAGGAGGAGGGGGAGAGAGAGAGTAGGTTATCAGGAGGAGGAGAGAGACAGAGAGAGAGGAGGTTATCAGGAGGAGGAGGAGGGGGGGGAGGAGGAGGGGGGGAGAGAGAGAGGAGGTTATCAGGAGGAGGAGGAGGAGGAGGAGAGAGAGGAGGTTATCAGGAGGAGGAGGAGAGACAGAGAGAGAGGAGGTTATCAGGAGGAGGATGAGGAGGAGGAGGAGGAGGAGGAGGAGGAGGAGGGGGAGAGAGAGAGGAGGTTATCAGGAGGAGGAGGAGAGACAGAGAGAGAGGAGGTTATCAGGAGGAGGAGGAGAGACAGAGAGAGAGGAGGTTATCAGGAGGAGGAGGAGAGACAGAGAGAGAGGAGGTTATCAGGAGGAGGAGGAGGGGGAGGAGGAGGGGGAGAGAGAGGAGGTTATCAGGAGGAGGAGAGACAGAGAGAGAGGAGGTTATCAGGAGGAGGAGGAGAGACAGAGAGAGAGGAGGTTATCAGGAGGAGGAGGAGGAGGAGGAGGAGGAGGAGGAGGAGGAGGAGGGGGAGAGAGAGAGGAGGTTATCAGGAGGAGGAGGAGAGAGACAGAGCGAGAGGAGGTTATCAGGAGGAGGAGGAGAGAGACAGAGAGAGAGGAGGTTATCAGGAGGAGGGGGAGGAGGAGGAGGGGGGAGAGAGAGAGAGAGAGGAGGTTATCAGGAGGAGGAGGAGGAGGAGGAGGAGAGAGAGAGGAGGTTATCAGGAGGAGGAGGAGGGGGGGAGGAGGAGGGGGGGAGAGAGAGGAGGTTATCAGGAGGAGGAGGAGAGACAGAGAGTGAGGAGGTTATCAGGAGGAGGAGGAGGGGGAGGAGGAGGGGGAGAGAGAGAGGAGGTTATCAGGAGGAGGAGGAGAGACAGAGAGAGAGGAGGTTATCAGGAGGAGGAGGAGGGGGAGGAGGAGGGGGAGAGAGAGAGGAGGTTATCAGGAGGAGGAGGAGAGACAGAGAGTGAGGAGGTTATCAGGAGGAGGAGGAGAGACAGAGAGAGAGAGGAGGTTATCAGGAGGAGGAGGAGGAGGAGGAGGAGGGGGAGAGAGAGAGGAGGTTATCAGGAGGAGGAGGAGAGACAGAGAGAGAGGAGGTTATCAGGAGGAGGAGGAGAGACAGAGAGTGAGGAGGTTATCAGGAGGAGGAGAGAGACAGAGAGAGAGAGGAGGTTATCAGGAGGAGGAGGAGGAGGAGGAGGAGGGGGAGAGAGAGAGGAGGTTATCAGGAGGAGGAGGAGAGACAGAGAGAGAGGAGGTTATCAGGAGGAGGAGGAGGAGGAGGAGGAGAGAGAGGAGGTTATCAGGAGGAGGAGGAGGAGGAGGAGAGAGAGAGGAGGTTATCAGGAGGAGGAGGAGAGACAGAGAGAGAGGAGGTTATCAGGAGGAGGAGGAGGAGGAGGAGGGGGAGAGAGAGAGGAGGTTATCAGGAGGAGGAGAGAGACAGAGAGAGAGGAGGTTATCAGGAGGAGGAGGAGGAGGAGGAGGAGAGAGAGGAGGTTATCAGGAGGAGGAGGAGGAGGAGGAGAGAGAGAGGAGGTTATCAGGAGGAGGAGGAGAGACAGAGAGAGAGGAGGTTATCAGGAGGAGGAGGAGGAGGAGGAGGAGAGAGACAGAGAGAGAGGAGGTTATCAGGAGGAGGGGGAGGAGGAGGAGGGGGGAGAGAGAGAGAGAGAGAGGAGGTTATCAGGAGGAGGGGGAGGAGGAGAGAGAGAGAGGAGGTTATCAGGAGGAGGGGGAGGAGGAGAGAGAGAGAGGAGGTTATCAGGAGGAGGGGGAGGAGGAGAGAGAGAGAGGAGGTTATCAGGAGGAGGGGGAGAGAGAGAGAGAGAGAGAGGAGGTTATCAGGAGGAGGGGGAGGAGGAGAGAGAGAGAGGAGGTTATCAGGAGGAGGGGGAGGAGGAGAGAGAGAGAGGAGGTTATCAGGAGGAGGGGGAGGAGGAGAGAGAGAGAGGAGGTTATCAGGAGGAGGGGGAGGAGGAGAGAGAGAGAGGAGGTTATCAGGAGGAGGGGGAGGAGGAGAGAGAGAGAGGAGGTTATCAGGAGGAGGGGGAGAGAGAGAGAGAGAGAGAGGAGGTTATCAGGAGGAGGAGGACGAGGAGGAGGAGGAGGAGGAGGAGAGAGAGAGGAGGTTATCAGGAGGAGGGGGAGAGAGAGAGGAGGTTATCAGGAGGAGGAGGACGAGGAGGAGGAGGAGGAGGAGGAGGAGGAGAGAGAGAGGAGGTTATCAGGAGGAGGGGGAGAGAGAGAGAGAGAGAGAGGAGGTTATCAGGAGGAGGAGGACGAGGAGGAGGAGGAGGAGGAGGAGAGAGAGAGGAGGTTATCAGGAGGAGGAGGAGGAGGGGGAGGAGGAGGGGGGGAGAGAGAGAGGAGGTTATCAGGAGGAGGAGGAGGAGGAGGGGGAGGAGGGGGGAGAGAGAGAGGAGGTTATCAGGAGGAGGAGGAGAGACAGAGAGAGAGGAGGTTATCAGGAGGAGGAGGAGGAGGAGGAGGAGAGAGAGGAGGTTATCAGGAGGAGGAGGAGGAGGAGGAGAGAGAGAGGAGGTTATCAGGAGGAGGAGGAGGAGGAGGAGGAGGGGGAGAGAGAGAGGAGGTTATCAGGAGGAGGAGGAGGAGGAGGAGGAGAGAGAGGAGGTTATCAGGAGGAGGAGGAGGAGGAGGAGGGGGAGAGAGAGAGGAGGTTATCAGGAGGAGGAGGAGGAGGAGGAGGGGGAGAGAGA
>JAFEUB010001381.1:205000-257500 GCA_024529925.1 Ophthalmolycus amberensis | reverse complement strand
GAGACAGAGACAGAGGAGTTTATCAGGAGGAGGAGGAGAGACAGAGAGAGAGGAGGTTATCAGGAGGAGGAGGAGAGACAGAGACAGAGGAGTTTATCAGGAGGAGGAGGAGAGACAGAGAGAGAGGAGGTTATCAGGAGGAGGAGGAGAGACAGAGAGTGAGGAGGTTATCAGGAGGAGGAGAGAGACAGAGACAGAGGAGGTTATCAGGAGGAGGAGGAGAGACAGAGAGAGAGAGGAGGTTATCAGGAGGAGGAGAGAGACAGAGAGAGAGGAGGTTATCAGGAGGAGGAGGAGAGACAGAGAGTGAGAGGAGGTTATCAGGAGGAGGAGGAGAGACAGAGAGAGAGAGGAGGTTATCAGGAGGAGGAGAGACAGAGAGAGAGGAGGTTATCAGGAGGAGGAGGAGAGACAGAGAGTGAGAGGAGGTTATCAGGAGGAGGAGGAGAGACAGAGAGAGAGAGGAGGTTATCAGGAGGAGGAGGAGAGACAGAGAGTGAGAGGAGGTTATCAGGAGGAGGAGGAGAGACAGAGAGAGAGAGGAGGTTATCAGGAGGAGGAGGAGAGACAGAGAGTGAGGAGGTTATCAGGAGGAGGAGGAGAGACAGAGAGAGAGAGGAGGTTATCAGGAGGAGGAGAGAGACAGAGACAGAGGAGGTTATCAGGAGGAGGAGGAGAGACAGAGAGTGAGGAGGTTATCAGGAGGAGGAGAGAGACAGAGAGAGAGGAGGTTATCAGGAGGAGGAGGAGAGACAGAGAGAGAGAGGAGGTTATCAGGAGGAGGAGAGAGACAGAGAGAGAGGAGGTTATCAGGAGGAGGAGGAGAGACAGAGAGAGAGGAGGTTATCAGGAGGAGGAGGAGAGACAGAGAGTGAGGAGGTTATCAGGAGGAGGAGGAGAGACAGAGAGTGAGAGGAGGTTATCAGGAGGAGGAGGAGAGACAGAGAGAGAGAGGAGGTTATCAGGAGGAGGAGAGACAGAGAGTGAGAGGAGGTTATCAGGAGGAGGAGGAGAGACAGAGAGAGAGGAGGTTATCAGGAGGAGGAGGAGAGACAGAGAGAGAGAGGAGGTTATCAGGAGGAGGAGAGAGACAGAGACAGAGGAGGTTATCAGGAGGAGGAGGAGAGACAGAGAGTGAGGAGGTTATCAGGAGGAGGAGAGAGACAGAGAGAGAGGAGGTTATCAGGAGGAGGAGGAGAGACAGAGAGTGAGGAGGTTATCAGGAGGAGGAGGAGAGACAGAGACAGAGGAGGTTATCAGGAGGAGGAGGAGAGACAGAGAGTGAGGAGGTTATCAGGAGGAGGAGGAGAGACAGAGAGAGAGAGGAGGTTATCAGGAGGAGGAGAGAGACAGAGAGAGAGGAGGTTATCAGGAGGAGGAGGAGAGACAGAGAGAGAGGAGGTTATCAGGAGGAGGAGAGAGACAGAGAGAGAGGAGGTTATCAGGAGGAGGAGAGAGACAGAGAGAGAGGAGGTTATCAGGAGGAGGAGGAGAGACAGAGAGTGAGGAGGTTATCAGGAGGAGGAGAGAGACAGAGAGAGAGGAGGTTATCAGGAGGAGGAGGAGAGACAGAGAGTGAGGAGGTTATCAGGAGGAGGAGGAGAGACAGAGAGAGAGAGGAGGTTATCAGGAGGAGGAGAGAGACAGAGACAGAGGAGTTTATCAGGAGGAGGAGGAGAGACAGAGAGAGAGGAGGTTATCAGGAGGAGGAGGAGAGACAGAGACAGAGGAGTTTATCAGGAGGAGGAGGAGAGACAGAGAGAGAGGAGGTTATCAGGAGGAGGAGGAGAGACAGAGAGAGAGAGGAGGTTATCAGGAGGAGGAGAGAGACAGAGAGTGAGGAGGTTATCAGGAGGAGGAGGAGAGACAGAGAGAGAGGAGGTTATCAGGAGGAGGAGAGAGACAGAGAGAGAGAGGAGGTTATCAGGAGGAGGAGGAGGGGGAGGAGGAGGGGGAGAGAGAGAGGAGGTTATCAGGAGGAGGAGGAGGAGGGGGAGGAGGGGGGAGAGAGAGAGGAGGTTATCAGGAGGAGGAGGAGGAGGAGGGGGAGAGAGAGAGGAGGTTATCAGGAGGAGGAGAGACAGAGAGTGAGGAGTTTATCAGGAGGAGGAGAGACAGAGAGAGAGGAGGTTATCAGGAGGAGGATGAGAGACAGAGAGAGAGGAGGTTATCAGGAGGAGGAGGAGAGACAGAGAGAGAGGAGTTTATCAGGAGGAGGAGAGAGACAGAGAGAGAGGAGGTTATCAGGAGGAGGAGAGAGACAGAGAGAGAGGAGGTTATCAGGAGGAGGAGAGACAGAGAGAGAGGAGGTTATCAGGAGGAGGAGAGAGACAGAGACAGAGGAGTTTATCAGGAGGAGGAGGAGAGACAGAGAGAGAGGAGGTTATCAGGAGGAGGAGGAGAGACAGAGACAGAGGAGTTTATCAGGAGGAGGAGGAGAGACAGAGAGAGAGGAGGTTATCAGGAGGAGGAGGAGAGACAGAGAGAGAGGAGGTTATCAGGAGGAGGAGGAGAGACAGAGAGTGAGGAGGTTATCAGGAGGAGGAGGAGAGACAGAGAGTGAGGAGGTTATCAGGAGGAGGAGAGAGACAGAGACAGAGGAGTTTATCAGGAGGAGGAGGAGAGACAGAGAGAGAGGAGGTTATCAGGAGGAGGAGGAGAGACAGAGACAGAGGAGTTTATCAGGAGGAGGAGGAGAGACAGAGAGAGAGGAGGTTATCAGGAGGAGGAGGAGAGACAGAGACAGAGGAGTTTATCAGGAGGAGGAGGAGAGACAGAGAGAGAGGAGGTTATCAGGAGGAGGAGGAGAGACAGAGAGTGAGGAGGTTATCAGGAGGAGGAGAGAGACAGAGACAGAGGAGGTTATCAGGAGGAGGAGGAGAGACAGAGACAGAGGAGTTTATCAGGAGGAGGAGGAGAGACAGAGAGAGAGGAGGTTATCAGGAGGAGGAGGAGAGACAGAGAGTGAGAGGAGGTTATCAGGAGGAGGAGAGAGACAGAGAGAGAGGAGGTTATCAGGAGGAGGAGGAGAGACAGAGAGAGAGAGGAGGTTATCAGGAGGAGGAGAGAGACAGAGAGAGAGGAGGTTATCAGGAGGAGGAGGAGAGACAGAGAGAGAGAGGAGGTTATCAGGAGGAGGAGAGACAGAGAGAGAGGAGGTTATCAGGAGGAGGAGGAGAGACAGAGAGTGAGAGGAGGTTATCAGGAGGAGGAGGAGAGACAGAGAGAGAGAGGAGGTTATCAGGAGGAGGAGGAGAGACAGAGAGTGAGAGGAGGTTATCAGGAGGAGGAGGAGAGACAGAGAGAGAGGAGGTTATCAGGAGGAGGAGGAGAGACAGAGAGTGAGGAGGTTATCAGGAGGAGGAGGAGAGACAGAGAGAGAGAGGAGGTTATCAGGAGGAGGAGAGAGACAGAGACAGAGGAGGTTATCAGGAGGAGGAGGAGAGACAGAGAGTGAGGAGGTTATCAGGAGGAGGAGAGAGACAGAGAGAGAGGAGGTTATCAGGAGGAGGAGGAGAGACAGAGAGTGAGGAGGTTATCAGGAGGAGGAGGAGAGACAGAGAGAGAGAGGAGGTTATCAGGAGGAGGAGAGAGACAGAGAGAGAGGAGGTTATCAGGAGGAGGAGGAGAGACAGAGAGAGAGGAGGTTATCAGGAGGAGGAGGAGAGACAGAGAGTGAGGAGGTTATCAGGAGGAGGAGGAGAGACAGAGAGAGAGGAGGTTATCAGGAGGAGGAGAGAGACAGAGAGAGAGGAGGTTATCAGGAGGAGGAGAGACAGAGAGAGAGAGGAGGTTATCAGGAGGAGGAGAGAGACAGAGAGAGAGGAGGTTATCAGGAGGAGGAGGAGAGACAGAGAGTGAGGAGGTTATCAGGAGGAGGAGGAGAGACAGAGAGTGAGGAGGTTATCAGGAGGAGGAGAGAGACAGAGAGAGAGGAGGTTATCAGGAGGAGGAGGAGGGGGAGGAGGAGGGGGGGAGAGAGAGAGGAGGTTATCAGGAGGAGGAGGAGGGGGAGGTGATGATCTCCTCACCACATCGTCCAGGTTCACATTGGCTCCTCTCCTGATCAGCTCCTGGATGATCTCCAGACTTCCCTGTTCTGCTGCCAGCATGAGAGGAGTCTGACCGTTCTGAGTGAACACAGAGTATAAGTACATACAGTATACATGTACATATATACATATATATACTCATGGTACCCGGTGAGCTGAGCGTGAGGGTACGTACGTCACTGCGTCCGTCCACCTCCTTGAAGCGGTCCAGGTGAGTCCTCAGGGCGCTCAGGTTCTCCTCCTCCACGTAGCTGAACAGGTTCTGAATCGCCAGAGTGGTCATCTTGATGGAGGTGGTGGTATCCATGGTTACCATCTCTCACCGCTGCCCCTAGTGACGGGACAGAGTATGACACCCAGGGTCAGAGGTGACACTCACACACACACTTCAGTGAACTCAGCCGCCATGGAAACAGTCTCCTAGCACAGCCATCTTGTTTTACAGGTGTAACAGAGATTACTGAGACCAGTTTATCGTGTCTCTGGTCCTGAGAACAGGATATACATTCAGTATAGTACTCTCTTATAATACATCAATATATCAATATATATATATATGTTTAATCGATTTAATTATGTATTTTACTTTGTGCTCCGTGATATTCATGTTTCTATGATTGATATTAACTCAATGAATTCATCTTAATCAACATCTAAATCTGAAGAATACAAAACTATAGATACATAAACATATAAATATAAATACATAAACATATAAATATAAATACATAAACATATATATATAAATACATAAACATATAAATATAAATACATAAACATATATATATAAATACATAAACATATAAATATAAATACATAAACATATAAATATAAATACATAAACATATATATATAAATACATAAACATATAAATATAAATACATAAACATATAAATATAAATACATAAACATATATATATAAATACATAAACATATAAATATAAATACATAAACATATATATATAAATACATAAACATATATATATAAATACATAAACATATATATATAAATACATACACATACATATAAATACATAAACATATAAATAAATACATAAACATATAAATACATACATAAACATATATATAAATGCATACACCGACATTTAAAAATGAATAACTACATTTAGAAATTAAGTTAAAATGAAAAATAGATGAAATATTGTTATATATTAATAAAAAGGTGAATAAATAAAGAAGCTAATTAAAGCAGAAATATTAATTTATGTAATATTAACATCAATGAATTAATGTATCATTGGTACATTTCATGGTATATTTATTTATTTATTCCTTTGTGATTGTCAGCCTCTGTCATCCGTATTTAATATATATTATTATTATTATTGTATAATATATATTATAATAATAATATATATATATTATTATTATATATATATTATTATTAAATGTGGATGTTTAAAGGTTTGTCTGGTTGTGGTGACGTTCATTGTTTATTGTATTTATTGTTCATAGATGACAGCAGCTGATCATTATCTTTATTATTGGTTATTGATTAACATTCAGGCCTCAGGTACGATGACGACATTCAGTATGAGATATAATACAAAAGAAAACAATAATTACATATGATTACAGGACAATAATCGAGATATTAAATTAATGATTTAAATATGAAATCAAAGAAAATAACTCATTCTTCTTCTCTGTTTTTATCTCATAAACTGAAGAGACCAAACACATTATATTAAAGTACATGTATGTTCTTATTTGTTGTATATATTATACATATATATTTATTTATCTCCGTAATAAAAACACCCGTTATTTTAAATATTATTAAATATAATTTAATATATAATTTAATATATAATTATATATAAATATATATATATACTTATCTATTGTCTTTGATATATTCACATACAGATCTACAGTGTTCCAGGTGAATTCCTTTATTGTCATTATTATTATTATTGTTATTATTATTATTAGCATTATCATTAGCCTGTGTGTCTGAATGAGGCCACGCCCTGTTTTCCATAAACATGAATCCACATATAAGTACACTAACAGTGTGGTACTAGTACACATCAGTACTGCATATATGTTAGTAATAACTGTGTTATAACACTGCAGTAACCTGAATAACCTTCATGTACTGAAGACCCATTGAGACCCGAACAATGAGAACCAGAACCACCAATGACCTCATCATTTATACATTTATTAATCCACAATAATCAAACTTATCGAACATTGAACGTTTCTCTCATTTTATGTTCCTGATCATTCGGCAACAAGTGTCAATCAAATATGGATCGATGACATCAGAGAAGATGCTGCCGGTTAGAAACGAGAGAAGAAGAAGAAAAAGAACCGTGTTTTACCTGAAGAACTGAATCAGAATGTTCGGGTCCAGTGGTCCGGGTTCGGCTTCAGGTTTGGGTCTCGGTTCCGGTCGTTGGTTCTCGGGTTTGTCCTGTCGGCCTGTGTTCACTCTCCATCCAGAACAACAGCAGCCATCTTTGATCAGAACAAACAACCAACCACAGCCCGCCGCGGAGTCAAGACCGCGAAAACGAGAGCGGCACTTCCGCTGGCTTCTGTTAAAATAAAAGTAAATGCGGCGACCACTCCTGAGTTAGCAGGAGCGACTAAAACGATCCAACCAGCTTTATTGTGAAGGACGGAAGCTGCGAATGACCCCATAAATAAATCAATGCGCCCTTTGAAATAATATTTAAAAAATAAATGTAGGGATGAATTGATTTTTATTTGCTTTTTTATTAATTCACCTTTTAATCAATTCCCCCTTTTTATTTAATTCCATATTTAAATTTCCCTTTTATTCATTCATGTTTGTATTTCCAATGCATTCAGTTATTCTTTTAATTCATGTATTTATTTAATTTATGCATTATTTCCTTCTTATTCTTTGGACTGAGATGTTTTCAGGTGTGACGTGTTCTTCAGTAAAAAAAAAAATTAATTATCACATTTGCAACATTTAATGACATACAGATATATTTATCCAGTTAAATATTTATATTTATTTGTTTTGTTTTATGTTATCGTCTGAAGACCGTGCTATGTACATTATTCAGTTATTTTGCCTTTTGTATGGACAACCTTAAATGTTAATTTAAATATATATATTTTTTATGACAATATACACAAATAAATCTTATTTATTTTCCAGAAATAGTTTCAGCACATAACTCTGACATCATACATCAATCATTTTGTCACTATATTTTTTATCTTATTTTGAAATTTCCCACCTAAGTTTCATATGTAGTTCATTATTGATAAAGAGAAAAGAGAAGATAGTTAAGATGTTGGCAGTTCATTGTTTAAAGGAAACAAGTTGTTTTCTTCTGTCGATCAGCTGATCAGTTACTCTCCTTTACTCTCCTTTAGTCTCCTTCACTCTCATTTAGTCTCCTTTACTCTCCTTTACTCTCCTTTACTCTCCTTTAGTCTCATTTACTCTCCTTTAGTCTCATTTAGTCTCCTTTACTCTCCTTTAGTCTCCTTTACTCTCCTTTAGTCTCCTTTACTCTCCTTTAGTCTCCTTTAGTCTCCTTTACTCTCCTTTAGTCTCCTTTAGTCTCCTTTACTCTCCTTTAGTCTCCTTTACTCTCCTTTAGTCTCCTTCAGTCTCCTTTACTCTCCTTTAGTCTCCTTTACTCCCATTTAGTCTCCTTTAGTCTCCTTTACTCTCCTTTACTGCCATTTAGTCTCCTTTAGTCTCCTTTACTCTCCTTTAGTCTCCTTTACTCCCATTTAGTCTCCTTTACTCTCCTTTAGTCTCCTTTACTCCCATTTAGTCTCCTTTAGTCTCCTTTACTCTCCTTTACTGCCATTTAGTCTCCTTTAGTCTCCTTTAGTCTCCTTTAGTCTCCTTTACTCTCCTTTAGTCTCCTTTACTCTCCTTTAGTCTCCTTTACTGCCATTTACTCTCCTTTAGTCTCCTTTACTCTCCTTTACTCCCATTTAGTCTCCTTTACTCTCCTTTACTCTCCTTTAGTCTCCTTTCGTCTCCTGCACTGCCATTTAGTCTCCTTTAGTCTCCTTTAGTCTCCTTTACTCTCCTTTAGTCTCCTTTACTCTCATTTAGTCTCCTTTACTCCCATTTAGTCTCCTTTACTCTCCTTTAGTCTCCTTTACTCTCCTTTACTCCCATTTACTCTCCTTTACTCTCCTTTACTCTCTCTTCAGGGCTTTAAAATGAAATATTTTGGATATTTCTTTGTCAAATCACTTGTGCTGTTGGTTGTAATGGTTCTTTTTACAGTCTTTAACCAGCTAACCTTCTGAGGAATTACTATAGCTTGAGTGTTGTCCTGGTTCACTTTATGAGGGTTTAAAGTGCAGAAAGAAGTAGGTCTTATCTTCCTGTTACTAATCACCTTCAGGTAGTCAGATAACCTCTCAAACATCAACAACACACACTTAACGTCAAGTGTCAAAAAAATCCCAAGGTTTAATCACATCATTTTACAAAAGAACCAAACAAACATGTCGTCCATATCAACCCTACAGACATGAGGCCGGTTGAAGAACGTTTAGTCTCAAACTATCAGCCAAAGCCTTGATGTTCATCGGTGACGTCGCCACGTCCTCGTCCAGGTTCTCAAGGTTCCTTTTACAATGTGATAAAACAGGAGAACAGACGGGAACGTTAACAAATCTGCCTTTACTGATTCTGCCCAAAAGAGACACAACGGACATAAACGAGTTGGTGGTGAAAAATATACTGAATCTGAAAGTCTTTTGTTCTCTCGTCTACTTAACACTGATTAGAAACACGTCATGGAGAAAGAGATGGGCAGGAGGCTACATAACCATGCTAACATGGCATGATGCGTCATTTTATAAACATTAATGGAGTAAGGATTTACTAGCCTGAACCTTTAGCTGAAACAAGCTGAACCAAACTGTCCTGTTAGCTAACCTGGGGCTGTTTTTAGCTCAACTGAGCTGTTAGCTAACTGGTTCAGCTTCTACACTGAGCCGTTAGCTAACTGGAGCTAACCGGTCCAGCTTCTACACTGAGCCGTTAGCTAACTGGAGCTAACCGGTCCAGCTTCTACACTGAGCCGTCAGCTAACTGGAGCTAACCGGTCCAGCTTCTACACTGAGCCGTTAGCTAACTGGAGCTAACCAGTCCAGCTTCTACACTGAGCCGTTAGCTAACTGGAGCTAACCGGTTCAGCTTCTACACTGAGCCATTAGCTAACTGGAGCTAACCGGTTCAGCTTCTACACTGAGCCGTTAGCTAACTGGAGCCAACCGGTTCAGCTACTACACTGAGCCGTTAGCTAACCCCAAAACTAACCGTTTTAGTCTCCACACTGAACTGTTTTTCAGCCCAACTGAATCATAACTTGAACCAAAGTGTTAAAGCTCATAAAAATTAGCCATTTGCTAGATGAACCAGTTGATTTAGCTCATCAAGAGTCAGCTAATCTGGGCTACATAACCATGCTAACATTGCTAAACTGCCCATTAGCCAAACTAAGCTGTTGTGTTGTTTGTTTTCACTAGGCTGTTTAACCAAAGTGTTGACACCATGGATGTTTAACATGAACTGGATCAGAAGCCAGTAACCACTCACATTATTACAATGAAACATTCCCCTGCAGCCCAAAAGCATTTCCCCATAAAACACCATTAAAACAAGACGTCTGTAAAACTGTTGAGGACACCTCATACCGCAAAGTCAATTATGACTCTTTCTAATTAGAACTTCTGATCCATGGAGGTTTTTTAGGATATATGTCAAACGTTCCTCAAGCTGAGAAAAGGTTATAATACTGTAAAGTCAACGAGCCAGCGGGAGAAACACTGGAAGTAAACCGGGAAGCTAGAAACAGCAATTCTCAACGGACTGAATTGGCGCCATCTTTGGGTCGTTAGTTCTTACTATACGTCCAAGGTTTAGCCTCTAAACTCAACCATTAGCTTTACCAAACTGTTTTAGTACCCCATTAGCTAGCCTGATCTAAACCGTTATATCTTTTCAATTTAACTATTAACAGTTAGCTAACCTGAACCAGTCTCTTTAGCTTCACAACTCACTAGATAACCTTTAGTTAACCCGAAAGCAGCGTTAGCAGCTACGCTAAACCAGCTTATTTTAGCGGCTAAATTGAACCGTTAGCTAACCTGAAACCTAACAGTTTAGCTAACGCCTTCATGGAACCAACAGATGAACGTTGGGTTCACGTCCTGCTGTTGTGAGATGCTTTTATTTAAGAGGAACCTGATTTGTATTTTAACTTCACATCATGGAGTTTTCCGAAACTCTCGTGAGACGTTTTCATCTTCTTCAAGCGCCGTCACATCTTACATCAAAACACAAGTCTTTGAATTTACATAAATAACGTGACAAAAAACGTGACATCTACAAATGTAAACACAACGCCCTCCTCACCACAAAGAGTTAATACTTATCCTGCTAAGCAGCACTTTTTCTTTTTCTTGTAAAAGACAGAACAACTAAGGCGACTGAGTGGAATAATCATTGGCACTTTTCTCCAAACTATAAATTCTATGAGTACTGTGAAGTTGTGGTTTAATAGATTATAACACGATGAGTCAGACGGTCTGGGAGGAATGTGGTGGAGATTCTTTACTGGACTTTATCTTTTCATTCGTGTACTCGTTAAAATCTTCCGTTCAGTCATTTTCCTCTTCATCCTTTTCATTCATTCAATCAGCAGCTTTCTGACCGGAGAGGGCGGCCATGACACTTCAGGACAGCTGCTCCATGTGTACATATCTACATATATATATGTATTTATGTATATATATACCCTATCTTCCATCATTGCACATTAACCTGAAGCTGCCACCCGGCCCAAAGAATAACCTTGTGTTTGAGTCCCGGCAGTCAAACCACGTCAAGTATCCTACAAACTGAGATCTGCAAATATTCAGGGCCTGTTGGTTTCGTCATCCTGTGAATCCAAATAATACAGTATTTTAAACTTGCTGTCATGAACCATCGTGTTTTAGTACCGAGACAGGAGGAAAGGTTCCGTTTGATGTGGTTCACCTCCTCTTCTTTCTATACAAGTTTATGGAAATAAAATGTTGCAGACATGATTGTTTCTCTTGTCCTCTGGTCTCATGTGTTTTTTTCCTTCTGACTGCAGTTGCTGTCTGTAGCCTCCGGGTGGTGCTGGACCGGCTCCTGGTGAAGGTTCTTCTGCCGGTCTTTGAGGCGGAGATGTCTCGGTTTGACCGGCAGCGCCACGGCCAGCAGAACGCAGCCGATGTGGAGGCTGAAGTACCAGGACCTGCAGGGAGGAGGGAACATGGTGAAGAGAGTTCAGATCTAACGCCACGTCTGAGATCTCGATTCTCACGACTTCACACCATCGAACAGCTAAAGGAAGAGATTCAGTGTTTTTACACACTGAATAGTTTTCCAGAGTTGAGGTACGTTTGTAGTAAACAGCATTATATGAGGTGAAGTTTCCTCAACGATGGACTAAAGCTGACCTGACGAGCTCAAAGTTAAACCTGATTTAAATCTGAATAGCTCAAAGTTAAACTTGAGTTAAACCTGACTGTCTCAAAGTTAAACCAGATTGAAACCTGACTGTCTCAAAGTTAAACCAGAGTTAAACCCGACTGGCTCAAAGTTAAACCTGAGTTAAACCTGACTGATTACGGACCTGTAGAACTTGATGGACGGACCGATGGACAGAAGGACAAAAGGCACCACTGTGTAGCAGATGGCGATCTGAGTGGCTGCCCACGTGATGACATCATAGACCAGCTTGTGGGCGGGTGACTGCAGGAAGTGAGGCCGAACGTTGTGTCGGACCTGAGAGATTAAAACGTTACAGTTAGTGGACTCATCACCAGCTAACAGCTAGCACGATTACAAGCTAAGAGCTAACAGTAAGCTAGCACGATTACAAGCTAACAGCTAACAGTTACTGAGCAGCATTACAAGCTAACAGCTAGCAGTTAACAGGGACAGCTCACCGCTCTAGCAGCCAGCGTAATGACGATGCCGGTGAGGAAGGTGAGGTAGTAGCCCGGATAAGCGCCGTGCCACATGGCTGACAGGATGAAGGTGGCTGCCGTCGGGTGGTAGGGACATCGCTCGTAACACACCCTGTCAACCAGAGGTCAGAGGTTACAGAACCACCAGCAGCGGCAGCAGTCCACACAGAGACTTGTGTGACTGTGAGTGATGTGTTTGAATAAAATACAGAAAGTAAAATACAGTTTGTTCCCAGTGTGCTCGTCCTCAGGCATTACCCTAAAGCTAGCTGTCTCGTATAGCTTAAATAAGAGTTGAGCTAAAACGATGAGTGTTAAACAAAAGGAGGGTTTTAAACGGAAATTTAAAAAGAAAACCAAGAGTTCAAGAGGTAAATATTTTACAGATTTTTACTGCCGTCCATCTGACCGACACCCTGTGGCTCTACTGTAGATGAACATTAAACTAATAGAGACAGAATGCGTTCATACCTTTTGAGCCAGTGAGCTGTCTGAATGTTCCAGTTGTCGAGGAACACTTTGAAGCTGGTGGCTAACTGGAAGAGAAACAGAGAAAGTCAACAGTTTAGTAGAAATAAACATCCGGAGCAGCTTCAGGTTAAACGTGGCGAGTCGAGTCCAGACCTCGATGTTCAGGATCCTCAGGTTGGAGATGAGGTCCCAGCGAGGAGAGCCGTCGCTGTCGTAGCCGTTAAAACCGAAGCCGGCGGCGTTGTTGATGGCATCAGCTGAGGTCAACAATAGAGAAGAAGAAGAAAGGTGAGACAGTTTAGACAGTCTGTCTGAGGTTAACAACAGATTAGAAGAAGAAGAAAGGTGAGACACCCACCAAGCGTCCAGACAAAGTAGTACTTGGGTCTGGTGGTCAGCATGGACAGGTACAGGTAGACCACCTGGGCGTAGAACGGCATGGTGGCGATGAAGTCGTCGTCGATGTTCCGCTCCACGGGGAAAACTTTACACACCGAGAGGAACACCAGGAGGCAGAAGAAGGAGGTGGCCACTTTACGGACGACCTCGGTCTGAGGAGACACACGGTTCTAGTTGACTAGACTTAGGGAACAGTAACGTCCTCTCTGTCTCTCTGTCCGTCTGTCTGTCTGTGTCTGTCTCTCTCTTTTTAACATTTCATTGAAGACATTCAGACTGTACAAAATCAGTCGCTATGCAGATGATGTGTTACTGTTCCTCCACGAAATCAGAATTTTAGTTTGTAGCTTGAGTGTGCGCTGAGCTTTTACAATCGGAATTGACCCTTTGCAAAGCCCCGCCCCCTGCTGCTGTTACCATGGATCCCACACTGTCACTAACTGCACTCCCTGAAGACATATTGTCTTATTTTCCAAAAATAGAACACGATTAGCTTCCAATCCACTAAAACAGCCTGAACATGAAGAACATCTGGAACCATTGATGAGAGTCTATGGAGCAGAGCTCCTGGTCAGAGATGATGCTTCGCTGTGATTGGCTAGTCTGCGTTTGAGGGGCGGGACTTAGCGAAGGGTCAATTGGTATCGACTGATATCCAATATTCTCAACATCCCTCCTCATCGTCATAAAATCCTTTTTAGAAACTCAGAAACAGTCCTATTTAAATGTATTTATTATAATATTATTATGTACGTTTGGCGAGGGCTCGCTCTGCCTCAGCTTTCTGTCGGCCTCCTGGTCTCTATGGCGACGGGGGTCCCCCTCGATGAAGGCGATGTAGTCGTTGTAGGAGCTGGTGGGTCCGGCGAGGATCCCCATGAAGTTACAGTTGTAGCTGAAGTACTCCAGCAGACTGGGCATCCTCCTGTGGACACACACACAGACCAGTACATTACATTACAGTCATTTAGCAGACGCTTTTATCCAAAGCGACTTACAATTCAGATTCTATCACATTCATACACATAGGCACAGCTACGGGAGACATTTTGGGGTAAAGTGTCTTGCTCAAGGACACATCGACATGCAACTAGCAGAGCCGGAGCCGGGGATCGACCCACCGACGGCCCTGCTCTCCACTTACCACAGTCGCCCCACTAGTAAGTAAGGTTCTGGTCTCTACACTGGGAGGTGAGCGAGAAACTACAATCTACAAACAAACCTTATCGCCAAAATCTTCTGTCCCGGAGTCAGACTTTCCTCTTTTCGTGCCATCCCTGTACGAGGAAAAACACAAATATATATATATGAATAAAAGCTTTAAACATCAACCTTCCAACAACTCTGAGAGCCTCGTTGTCTCACCGTCATGGATCTCAAAGGCCAGACTGGTGATCTTCTGAGTGATCACCATCATGGGGCTGCAGAGAGAACACAGAGAAGCCATCGGGACGTCAGTGTGGACGAGCAGACAGACAGACAGACAGACAGACAGAAGGAGGCGTGTCTCACCCTGTGAAGTCGGCGGAGTACATCCCGTAGTCGAAGACGTAGACTCGAGTGATCTGACACAGACTCAGGTAGCTGAGAGCCACCAAGAGGCAGTATCTGAAAACACACAGAGATCCTCGTTAACCTTCATCAGGTCCAGATGAGGTTCTGGTAGCGCCCCCCCCTACAGGCTGCAGAGTCCATTACAGCCACAACTACCCACTGAAGGTCACTGGTTTGATTCCTGAACTGGTTCCTCACTGCTACCACTGATGTGCCCCTGAGCAAGATCCCGAACCTGCAGCTGCTCCAGTGCAGCTGCTACTGGTCACGGACCGGGACTCAGTGGAGGACCAGGGTCAAAGATCACGGACCAAGACTTAGTGGAGGACCAGGTAAAGATCAAGGAGGATGTTCAGGTCTGACACCAGAGACCATCTCTGAACAGAGACAGTCTTCATCCTGAAGAAGGCCATGAGATGTGGTAGAAAGACCTGAACACTGAACCCGATCCTCCAAACAGCACTGGGTTTCTGTTAAACCTCTAACACCACTTGAGGACTCTGTAAAGCTCACTTGTGCATGTGTTCCACTCCGGTCAGGATCATGATGCCGTAGGTGAGTCCACTCTGAAGCAGGAAGTGAAGGGCGTACCTGAACACACAGGAAACCAAATGTCAGGGAACCAATCAAACACCAGGGAACCAATCAAACACCAGGGAACCAATCAAACACCAGGGAACCAATCAAACACCAGGGAACCAATCAAACACCAGGGAACCAATCAAACACCAGGGAACCAATCAAACACCAGGGAACCAATCAAACACCAGGGAACCAATCAAACACCAGGGAACCAATCAAACACCAGGGAACCAATCAAACACCAGGGAACCAATCAAACATCAGGGAACCAATCAAACATCAGGGAACCAATCAAATGTCAGGAAACCTCCCGACAGTAAAACAAACATCTATCTTCATTAAACCAGTATTTAAAAGTATTTAACGTCAGGTTCTGCAGTAAAAGTAGATATACCACAGTATACAAATACATTATTAAAGTAAGACATTCTGAATGTTTATTGAGTAAACGTACAATAGTATCAGCATCAAAATACACTTAAAGTACCAAAGTAAGCAAATATTTATATATATATGTATATATATATATATAAAAAGCTGTCAGATAAATGTAGTGCACTAAAAGTACAATATTTACCTCTGAGAAGTAGTAGAAGTATAAAGTAGCAGATAATGGAAATACAAGAAGTACAAGTACCTTGAATTGTATTTAAATATAGTACATGAGTAAATGTTCGTAGTTACATTCCACCTTTAACTAAATGTTCCTGATATACTTTTACTTAAAGTAACATTTTCAAAGCAGTACTTTTACTAAAGCACAGAGTATTTTTAAAGCGTGGCAGTAATACTATTACTGAAGTAAAGTATCTGAATACTTTCTCCACCACTGCCCTGTACTCTACCTCATGAAATAATACCTCTAAAACTGTTCATGTAACAATAACTGTCTGATTGTGTCTGTATCTTTAAATCAAATTTTTATTTTTCTGTCTCACCAGCCAAAGCAGAAGAGAGCGAAGTAGAGTCCCAGTAAAGTGGCCACCACGTGTCTGATGAAGGGACTGGTTTTACTGGGATGAAGGAAGAGACGAAACCAGAAGGCCGACAGCAAAGCACAGAGCTGACACACCACAAAGTTCACCTGCCAGACAGAGAGAAGGGTAGTAGTATTATTATCCTCTGAGACCAGAGACACAGAGGAGGAAACAGGTTGTTCTTTGTTATTGTTGAGGACTGTGTGTTTGGCTAACAGCTAACAGCTAACAGCTAACAGAACCACACACCCTGCTGACACAGTGACTCCTGAGAGTTTGTGTATCAGCAGCGTAACATCTGATCCAGATGTAAAGTGAAACAGGCAACGCTTATTGGTGTGAATTAATAATGAACGTTGTGTAAACTGAGCGGTTAGAGTATTTCCTCCTGCGTCTGCTGTCTGAAGCAACACAGACGAGTTCAACAATAGACGAGTTCAACAACAGAGGAGTTCAACAATAGAGGAGTTCAACAATAGAGGAGTTCAACAACAGACGAGTTCAACAACAGACGAGTTCAACAACAGACGAGTTCAACAATAGACGAGTTCAACAACAGACGAGTTCAACAATAGAGGAGTTCAACAACCGACGGACAATAGACGAGTTCAACAATAGACAAGTTAAACAATAGACGAGTTCAACAATAGAGGAGTTCAACAACCGACGGACAATAGACGAGTTCAACAATAGAGGAGTTCAACAATAGACGAGTTAAACAACAGACGAGTTCAACAACAGACAAGTTCAACAACAGACGATTTCAACAACAGACGATTTCAACAACAAACGATTTCAACGACAGACGAGTTCAACGACAGACGAGTTCAACGACAGACGAGTTCAACAACAGGCGAGTTCAACAACAGACGAGTTCAACCACAGACGAGTTCAACAACAGACAAGTTCAACAACAGACGAGTTCAACAACCGACGAGTTCAACCACAGACGAGTTCAACCACAGACGAGTTCAACAACAGACGAGTTCAACAACCAACGGACACCAGACGAGTTCATCGACATATGAATCCAACAACAGACGGACAACCGACAAGTTCAACAATAGATGAGTTCAACAACCGACGAGTTCAACCACAGGCGATTTCAACCACAGACGAGTTCAACAACTGACACGTTCAACAATAGACGCGTTCAACAACCAACGGACAACAGACGAGTTCAACGACATATGAATCCAACAACAGACGGACAACCGACGAGTTCAACAACAGTCGAGTTCATCGACAGACGAGTTCAACAACTGAAGAGTTCAACAATAGGCAAATTAAACAACCGACGGACAATAGACGAGTTCAACGACAGACGAGGTCAACGACAGACGACTTAAACGACAGACGGACAACAGAGGAGTTCAACAATAGACAAGTTAAACAACCGACGGACAATAGACGAATTCAACGACAGACGGGTTCAACAACAGACGGGTTCAACAATAGACAAGTTCAACAATAGACAAGTTCAACAATAGACGAGTTCAACAACCGACGGACAATAGACGAGTTCAACAATAGAGTTCAACAATAGACGAGTTAAACAACAGACGAGTTCAACCACAGGCGATTTCAACCACAGACGAGTTCAACAACTGACACGTTCAACAATAGACGAGTTCAACAACAGTCGAGTTCATCGACAGACGATTTCAACGACAGACGACTTAAACGACAGACGGACAACAGAGGAGTTCAACAATAGACAAGTTAAACAACCGACGGACAATAGACGAATTCAACGACAGACGGGTTCAACAACAGACGAGTTCAACAATAGACAAGTTCAACAATAGACAAGTTCAACAATAGACGAGTTCAACAACCGACGGACAATATACGAATTCAACGATAGACGGGTTCAACAACAGACGAGTTCAACAACAGACGAGTTCAACAATAGACAAGTTCAAAAACCGACGAACAATAGACGAGTTAAACGACAGACGAGTTCAACGACAGATGACTTCAACGACAGACGGACAACAGAGGAGTTCAACAATAGACGAGTTCAACAACAGACGAGTTCAACAATAGAGGAGTTCAACAATAGAGGAGTTCAACAACAGACGAGTTCAACAATAGACGAGTTCAACAACAGACGAGTTCAACAACAGACGAGTTCAACAACAGACAAGTTCAACAATAGAGGAGTTCAACAATAGACGAGTTCAACAATAGAGGAGTTCAACAACAGGCGAGTTCAACAATAGAGGAGTTCAACAACAGACGAGTTCAACAATAGAGGAGTTCAACAATAGACGAGTTCAACAATAGAGGAGTTCAACAACAGGCGAGTTCAACAATAGAGGAGTTCAACAATAGACGAGTTCAACAACAGACGAGTTCAACAACAGACGGGTTCAACAACAGACGAGTTCAACAATAGACAAGTTCAACAATAGACAAGTTCAACAATAGAGGAGTTCAACAACCGACGGACAATAGACGAGTTCAACAATAGAGGAGTTCAACAATAGACGAGTTAAACAACAGACGAGTTCAACAACAGACGAGTTCAACAACAGACGATTTCAACAACAGACGATTTCAACAACAAACGATTTCAACGACAGACGAGTTCAACGACAGACGAGTTCAACGACAGACGAGTTCAACAACAGACGAGTTCAACCACAGACGAGTTCAACAACAGACGAGTTCAACAACAGACGAGTTCAACAACAGACGAGTTCAACCACAGACGAGTTCAACCACAGACGAGTTCAACAACAGACGAGTTCAACAACCAACGGACACCAGACGAGTTCATCGACATATGAATCCAACAACAGACGGACAACCGACAAGTTCAACAATAGATGAGTTCAACAACCGACGAGTTCAACCACAGGCGATTTCAACCACAGACGAGTTCAACAACTGACACGTTCAACAATAGACGCGTTCAACAACCAACGGACAACAGACGAGTTCAACGACATATGAATCCAACAACAGACGGACAACCGACGAGTTCAACAACAGTCGAGTTCATCGACAGACGAGTTCAACAACTGAAGAGTTCAACAATAGGCAAATTAAACAACCGACGGACAATAGACGAGTTCAACGACAGACGAGTTCAACGACAGACGAGGTCAACGACAGACGACTTAAACGACAGACGGACAACAGAGGAGTTCAACAATAGACAAGTTAAACAACCGACGGACAATAGACGAATTCAACGACAGACGGGTTCAACAACAGACGGGTTCAACAATAGACAAGTTCAACAATAGACAAGTTGAACAATAGACGAGTTAAACAACCGACGGACAATAGACGAGTTAAACAACAGACGAGTTCAACAACAGACGAGTTCAACAACAGACGAGTTCAACAACAGGCGAGTTCAACAACAGGCGAGTTCAACAGCAGGCGACTTCAACAACAGGCGAGTTCAACAACTGACGAGTTCAACAACAGACGAGTTCAACCACAGACGAGTTCAACCAGACGAGTTCAACAACAGACAAGTTCAACAACCAACGGACACCAGACCAGTTCATCGACATATGAATCCAACAACAGACGGACAACCGACGAGTTCAACAACAGATGAGTTCAACAACCGACGAGTTCAACCACAGGCGATTTCAACCACAGACGAGTTCAACAACTGACACGTTCAACAATAGACGAGTTCAACAACAGTCGAGTTCATCGACAGACGAGTTCAACGACGACTTAAACGACAGACGGACAACAGAGGAGTTCAACAATAGACAAGTTAAACAACCGACGGACAATAGACCAATTCAACGACAGACGGGTTCAACAACAGACAAGTTCAACAATAGACAAGTTCAACAACAGGCGAGTTCAACAACAGGCGAGTTCAACAGCAGGCGACTTCAACAACAGGCGAGTTCAACAACAGACGAGTTCAACAACAGACGAGTTCAACCACAGACGAGTTCAACCAGACGAGTTCAACAACAGACAAGTTCAACAACCAACGGACACCAGACGAGTTCATCGACATATGAATCCAACAACAGACGGACAACCGACGAGTTCAACAATAGATGAGTTCAACAACCGACGAGTTCAACCACAGACGAGTTCAACAACTGACACGTTCAACAATAGACGAGTTCAACAACAGTCGAGTTCATCGACAGACGATTTCAACGACAGACGACTTAAACGACAGACGGACAACAGAGGAGTTCAACAATAGACAAGTTAAACAACCGACGGACAATAGACGAATTCAACGACAGACGGGTTCAACAACAGACGAGTTCAACAATAGACAAGTTCAACAATAGACAAGTTCAACAATAGACGAGTTCAACAACCGACGGACAATATACGAATTCAACGATAGACGGGTTCAACAACAGACGAGTTCAACAACAGACGAGTTCAACAATAGACAAGTTCAAAAACCGACGAACAATAGACGAGTTAAACGACAGACGAGTTCAACGACAGATGACTTCAACGACAGACGGACAACAGAGGAGTTCAACAATAGAGGAGTTCAACAACAGGCGAGTTCAACAATAGAGGAGTTCAACAATAGACGAGTTCAACAACAGACGAGTTCAACAACAGACGAGTTCAACAACAGACGGGTTCAACAACAGACGAGTTCAACAATAGACAAGTTCAACAATAGACAAGTTCAACAATAGAGGACTTCAACAACCGACGGACAATAGACGAGTTCAACAATAGAGGAGTTCAACAATAGACGAGTTAAACAACAGACGAGTTCAACAACAGACGAGTTCAACAACAGACGATTTCAACAACAGACGATTTCAACAACAAACGATTTCAACGACAGACGAGTTCAACGACAGACGAGTTCAACGACAGACGAGTTCAACGACAGACGAGTTCAACAACAGACGAGTTCAACCACAGACGAGTTCAACAACAGACGAGTTCAACAACAGACGAGTTCAACAACAGACAAGTTCAACCACAGACGAGTTCAACAACAGACGAGTTCAACAACCAATGGACACCAGACGAGTTCATCGACATATGAATCCAACAACAGACGGACAACCGACAAGTTCAACAATAGATGAGTTCAACAACCGACGAGTTCAACCACAGGCGATTTCAACCACAGACGAGTTCAACAACTGACACGTTCAACAATAGACGCGTTCAACAACCGACGGACAATAGACGAGTTCAACGACAGACGAGTTCAACGACAGACGAGGTCAACGACAGACGACTTAAACGACAGACGGACAACAGAGGAGTTCAACAATAGACAAGTTAAACAACCGACGGACAATAGACGAATTCAACGACAGACGGGTTCAACAACAGACGGGTTCAACAATAGACAAGTTCAACAATAGACAAGTTCAACAATAGACGAGTTCAACAACCGACGGACAATAGACGAGTTCAACAATAGAGTTCAACAATAGACGAGTTAAACAACAGACGAGTTCAACAACAGACGAGTTCAACAACAGGCGAGTTCAACAACAGGCGAGTTCAACAGCAGGCGACTTCAACAACAGGCGAGTTCAACAACTGACGAGTTCAACAACAGACGAGTTCAACCACAGACGAGTTCAACCAGACGAGTTCAACAACAGACAAGTTCAACAACCAACGGACACCAGACGAGTTCATCGACATATGAATCCAACAACAGACGGACAACCGACGAGTTCAACAACAGATGAGTTCAACAACCGACTGAGTTCAACCACAGGCGATTTCAACCACAGACGAGTTCAACAACTGACACGTTCAACAATAGACGAGTTCAACAACAGTCGAGTTCATCGACAGACGAGTTCATCGACAGACGAGTTCAACGACGACTTAAACGACAGACGGACAACAGAGGAGTTCAACAATAGACAAGTTAAACAACCGACGGACAATAGACCAATTCAACGACAGACGGGTTCAACAACAGACGAGTTCAACAATAGACAAGTTCAACAATAGACGAGTTCAACAACCGACGGACAATATACGAATTCAACGATAGACGGGTTCAACAACAGACGAGTTCAACAACAGACGAGTTCAACAATAGACGAGTTCAAAAACCGACGGACAATAGACGAGTTAAACGACAGACGAGTTCAACGACAGATGACTTCAACGACAGACGGACAACAGAGGAGTTCAACAACAGACGAGTTCATCGACAGACGAGTTCAACAACCGAAGAGTTCAACAATAGACTAGTTCAAAAACCGACGGACAATAGACGAGTTCAACGACAGAGTCTGGATTATCAGAGTCTGGATTATCAGAGTCTGGATCGTCAGAGTCTGGATCGTCAGAGTCTGGATCATCAGTGTCTGGATCATCAGAGTCTGGATCATCAGAGTCTACTAATGTGTGAAGGTCTATCAGAAGTTCTGAGATCCTTTCTGAAGTAAAAGAATGATCACGTTGAATCAATCAGCAGATAAATAACCAATAACAAGTCATTTAATCTCAAAACGTGCTCTTCAGCCTCTGAAGTTCAGACGTTTCCTTCTTCTCTCAGTGAACTGAAACATGTTTCACTCTTTGACATGTGATCAAACTAATCATCAGTTACAGCTCTGGTATTAATGCATATCTATACTAACACCTCGTATATAGCAGATACTTTGTGTTTACAGTGTGGAGGAAGTATTCAGATACTTTCATGTAAAAGTACTCCATTTATAAAGCAGTGCAGTCCAGCTGGTCCCAACCTGAGGCGCTGGGCCCTCCAGAGGGTCACCAGACAGATGTGAGGGGTCGTCACTGATTATATTGTTTAAGAATCTTTCATTATAAACTTCATCCTATAAATGAACCAGCTCCTAAAAATAGTGAAATATCTGATGAATGTCATTTTCTTCTAATTGAATATATTTCATGATGTGTATTGATTGTTTGTGATGGTTTACACACAGCTGGTTTATATTAACTACATGTTAACATAATTCATATCTTTATAATGATCATTGTTCTTGTAATTATTATTATTTGGGCCTGTGAGCATCATGACTTCAGAGTCAACCAGCTGATCACTGATTTATCCTCCTGCTCTTCATCTTCATCTTCATCAGACACACCACCCAGCTGCCATCTCGTCTCACCGACGACACAATGTTTAAGGTTCCTCACTGTGTGTGTGTGTGTGTGTGTGTGTGTGTGTGTGTGTGTGTGTGTGTAGGTGTGTCTGTCTGTCTGTCTGTGTGTTCGAGGCCTCCATCCATTTTAAACCCGTCGTCGCTCTGATCCGCTCGGTTTCGCGCTCAGACTCGTTTTTTGTTGCCGTGCACGTCGCTTTTTTTCTCGGTGTGTCAGAGACCCACCGGACCCACCGGAGATCCGCGGCTCGGCTGCTGTGGAGCATCTTACCTGGTCCAGCGGCAGGTTGGTGATCTCGCTGACCGGCTGCAGCAGGCTGGAGCCGGTGCAGGCCGTGGATGGGTTGTCTTCAGCGGCCATGGCTCCGTGTCTGCGGCCGGGTCTGCTGCTTCTGTGTCCGGCTGCAGCAGCTCAGAGGCGGCGGCGGAGGCTCCGTGATCCTCCGACGGTCCGTCTGTGTGTCCTGCTGCTGATGCTCCTTCCTCCTCTTCTTCCTGTTCCTCCTCCTCCTCAGTCTGCCCCCCCCTCCTCCTCCTCCTCCTCCTCCCTCTGAGCCCCCCTCTTTCTTCTCCCCACACATCCATCTCTCCTGGTCCTTCCTCCTCTTCCTCCTCCTTCTTTTATTCTCCTCTGCTCTTCTCCTTCCTCCTCTCTTTCTGTTCTTCTTGTCTAATAAACGTTTCTCTACAGGTTTCCTGAACATATATTTATGATGTTTCTATCTATAAAGTAGAGACATTCTTCCATCACACGTTTCAATAATTAGTGAAATAATTATGTCGAGATATGGAAGACAATGGATAATATAAATAAATAGACGATGCATTCATAAACATACGTTCTCATTTTCTACAGAATTTGTGCCAAATTACATTGTTTTGACGTATTGACGTATTGGTAATTATTTCAGATTAAATATGAATGTAAAACATGAGCTTATTTTCCAGTAATATATAATGTTATTGTAGTACCTACAATAACAAAGATATAACATCATCTACATTATTGAGTTTATTGAATCATTTCTAAAGAATAAAAATCACACTTTCTATTTCTGTTCAGTTCCTCTCTCCGTCCAGCAGGTGGCGGTGGCGCGCTCTCTGACACGATAATAAAAACAGTAGAAGAAGACACTTCCGGGTGGTTTGTTTTGGTTCTGTTGCCCAGTTAGCCGTTAGCAGTTAGCTTCCAGCTAACCATGTCGGCTACAGAGGACGACACCGAGCTGCGGGACCTCCTGATCCAGAACCTGGAGAACAACGGAGTCCTCAACAAGCTGAAGGTCCGGAACACTCGGTCAAAAGTACCGTTAACTAGCGATGCTAGGCTAGGCTAATGTTAGCTCAACGGGTTAGCATGGAGCTACATCCAGGCCCAGAGTTTTGATCATTTGAAGCTGAAAGTTCAAGTTCTGGTCTTAAACATTGAAAAATACATCAATGTATTAAAATTAAAATAAGTGAATGAAAAGGTTTTTCTGTTGAACATAATTTTCATTAATTTCTGGAATTGTTTTGAATAAAATGTTTATTAAAATGTTTCACTTTCATATATATTTTGATATTTGAGGTCTTCTATTTTCATCTGGCGTGGGGGGGCGTGGCATCAGCTGAGGGCCGTGCATCATGAGTGACAGCATAACAAAGAAGGCTGAGGACCTTCCTCAACCATGTTGCCTTCAGGTAACGTAGGGACCGCGAGGATTATGACAACACTTTCTATACTCCATATTCACGTGAATGCAGTGGAACCAGCTACTGGTTGGATTCATCTTTGGTCCCTATATCAGGTCGGACGACCGATTCGCCTCCACCAGAGTTCCCTCTGGCTTCGCCCTGCCCAGACGTACTTCACCATCTTTCGGGTCCTATCGCACAAACTCACGCTCCACCTCCCCGACGGGCCGCGGTGAGGTGGCACCTCACCGCGGCACGCCGGCCCTCACTTTCATTGTTTCACTGTGTTTGCGTCACCCTCTCACTCGCGTTAGACCCCCTGACCAGGGGAGTCACAGACCCGAGTGGAATCCCCCACGGATCCGTTTACCTCTCAGCGGTTTCACACCGTCTTCACTTTCCCTTCAGGTACTTGTTGACTATCGGTCTTGTGCCGGTATTTAGCCGTAGATGGAGTTTACCGCCCACTTTGGGCTGCATTCCCAAACAACCCGACTCTGAGAAGACCGGACCCCGGCGCCACACCGGGCAAGCGGTCTTCCGTACGCCACATTTCCCCAATCCGCCCGTCGGCTCTTCCCTCTTCGCTCGCCGCTACTGAGGGACTCCTGGTTAGTTTCTTTTCCTGCGCTTAGTAATATGCTTCAATTCAGCGGGTTGTCTGATCTGATCTGAGCTCGGAGTCGAATGGCTTTTTGTCCCGGAGGACAACGGCGTGGCTCCCCCAGTGAGGGGGGGGCTCACGTTCTCTCCATCGGGTACCCAGCCGCGGCGGAGGAGGGTCCCGGCCAAAACCCACCCAAACCCCTCAGACCCGCTAGGACGTGGTCAGCACGGACACGAGGTGTCCACCGGCAGCCGCGCCCCTGTGAGTGTGAAGCGAGCTTGTTGAACGGCACTATCTGGTTTATTGCTCTTATGCTGCGATTCGTGCCAAGTAGAGTCTGAAACACAACTTTGTCACCGCCGTCAATCTTTTTACTGCATTCACGTGAATATGGTCTATAGAAAGTGTTGAGTCATAATTTTCGCGGTGCCCACGTTACCTGAAGGCAACGTGGTCGAGGACGGTCCTCAGTCTTCTTTGTTGCACTGTCACTAATTATGCCACGCCCCTCTCAGCTGATGCCACGCCCCCACGCCAGATCCGGGACAAAAGTCTGAAAGTGAAAATATAAGAGCTCAAATATCAAAACATATATGAAAGTGAAAAATGAAAATAAATATTTCATTCAAAACAATTCCAGAACATTTAGAATTTTTTTGAAAACTTTGATGCATGTTTCAATGTTTCAAACGATCAAAACTCGTGTTGTGGATTAAGCTCCATAATAAAGTAAATAACCAACACGTCAATAATTATAATACTATGATTTGATGTATATTGTTCTATATAATAAATACTTTTATCTTTAGTACTTTCAGTATACCTTGATACTGATACTTTTGTACTTAAGTAAGATCCTGAATACAGTACTTGTACTTCAGAGTATTTCTACACTGTGGTATTGGTACTTTTACTTAGTACTTCTCTCATGAATCATCATTTCTTTTATAAATCAGAGAAACAAAACAAATACGAGTTTAAACTACTGCTGACCGTCTGAATAAAGACATTTATTTATATTTATTTAGAGCTTTAAGTTTTACTTTACTGGACTGGAAGAAGTTTCTTTGAAGGTATTTTAAGAAGTATTGTGTGAAAAAACTACACTTGATGACGGTCCGTGTGTTGGTTGTTGACCGTTAAACTGAACTGATCTGAACTGCAGTTCACAAAGTATGTTCCTTCTTCTTCTTCGTTGGTGGTTGGTCTGTGTTCCTCCTGCAGGCAGAGATGAGGGCAGCAGTGTTCCTGGCCATGGAGGAGCAGGACAAGCTGGAGGTGAAGGTTCATGTTTCTGTTTGGAGATAAATTAAATATCACGATTGATCGTCGTTCAATAGAATCATGATGTCGTGATGATGTCATGGTGACAGCATCACGATGGGAACAAACTGACTCTTTCATCTCAATAAAGTACTTTTCACGAGTGACGAGTTTAATGTGGAACCACGTGGTGGTTCCACATTAAACTCTGTATCCATGGTGATGTGATGAAGATCCACATCCTGATGTTTCACTTTATCTTCTGTTTCTCTCAGAACAAGAGTCCTCTGATCAACGAGAACCTGAAGAAGTGTCTGAACAGCAGAGACGGTGAGTCGCTGATCGTTCATCTGATGAACCTGCTCAGTGGAGCGTTCACTTGTACTTCCTGTTTGTCACCACATGGGGGAGCTGTGATCCTGCAAACAGCAGCAACTTCTTCTCTGGTATAATTTAAAGGTAGAAACATTCAGATTGTTGTTTTACAGCAAACATGCAACACGTTGACTCGTTGAATCTTCTCTACGTTTCTTTAATAATATGAATATTTCATGTAAAGGTGAAAGTGAACATAATATCTGTATTCATGGAGAAAACAATCAATAATGAGTGATTCTGACTTCTGGTCCCAGTAGAATCAGATCATCAGTCAAATCAAATCCTCCACATCTGATTGGACGGCTGAGAGTGGGCGGGGTCAGTGTAACGTTAACCATCAGAGTGTAAATAAAGTGTTACTGACTCAGTAGAACATGTGTTTCTGGTCTCTGATCATGTTTCATTGTAAACAACCAATCAGAGGAGAGCTAGCAACGTTAGCAGCACCGCTAAACGGCTAACCAACGGAGGTTCACTTCAGTTACATTATGATGCCTTCAGGCTCTGCTCAGTGAACATGAGTACTGGCATTATATGATAACATTGTTTGAAGGAGATGTTTTCACATGAATATGAAACAGATATTAGAGATGAATTATGAGTCGTCTCTCTGCAGGACGTCTGGTGGCCGGTCTCATCGTGGACTTCCTGCAGGTCTTCAACCTGGACTTCAGCCTGGCGGTGTTCCAGCCGGAGATCAACTCGGTGAGTCTGAGGACCGGGAGACCAGAGTCTGAGTCAGGGTTTGGTCTCAGGGTCTGGTCTCTGTCTCACTGTCTTCTGTCCTCTGTCCTCCAAACAGCTCAACAGTCTGGACAGTCGGGACCTGGTCTGCAGAGATCTGTGTCTGTCAGAGTCCGAGGTGAACAGGAACTGTCCTCTGCTGCTGGAGCTGGTGAGGAGAGGACGACACAAACCCTCTGAGGTGAGACATGAGGACACGAGGACGTGAAGACAAGTAGACATGTGGACATGAATCTGTCTGTCTGTCTATGTGTCTACTGTTGAAGCTCAGAGTCACAGTACTACTACTGCTACTACTACTAGTACTACTACTGCTACTACTACTAGTACTACTACTGCTACCACTACTAGTACTACTACTGCTACTACTACTAGTACTACTACTGCTGCCACTACTAGTACTAATACTGCTACTACTACTAGTACTACTACTGCTACCACTACTAGTACTGCTACTACTACTAGTACTACTACTGCTACCACTACTAGTACTACTACTAGTACTACTACTGCTACTACTACTAGTACTGCTACTACTACTAGTACTACTACTGCTACTACTACTAGTACTACTACTGCTACCACTACTGTACTACTACTGCTACCACTACTAGTACTACTACTACTACCACTACTAGTACTACTACTGCTACCACTACTAGTACTACTACTGCTACCACTACTGTACTACTACTGCTACCACTACTAGTACTACTACTGCTACTACTAGTACTACTACTGCTACCACTACCAGTACTACTACTACTACTACTACTAGTACTACTACTGCTACCACTACTAGTACTACTACTGCTACCACTACTAGTACTACTACTACTACCACTACTAGTACTACTACTACTACTGCTACTACTACTAGTACTACTACTGCTACCACTACTAGTACTACTACATGCTACCACTACTAGTACTACTACAGCTACCACTACTAGTATTACTACTACTACCACTACTAGTACTACTACTGCTACTACTACTAGTACTACTACTGCTACCACTACTAGTACTACTACTGCTACTACTACTAGTACTACTACTGCTACCACCACTAGTACTACTACTGCTACCACTACTAGTACTAGTACTGCTACTAGTACTACTACTACTACCGCTACTAGTACTACAACTGCTACCACTACCAGTACTACTACTACTACTGATACTACTACTAACACTACTAGTACTACTACTACTACTGCTATTACTGATACTACTGCTACCACTACTAGTACTACTACTGCTACCACTAGTACTACTACTAGTACTACTAGAAAGTAGTAGTAGTAGCTTGTTTAATGTTTTCTTCTTCTATCGTGTTTTTATGTCTTTTCGTAGGAACCGTCTCAGAAACAGATCTCAGTCGCTCGGAAGAAGTTTGACTTCTATGACAAGGTGAGCGTCACACCTGTGTGTGTGTGATGTCATCGGTTTCTGGCCAATCACAGCCTGCTCTGTTGAGGTTGATGTGTTGTCGTCCTTCAGGACGGGAGCGGCTCGGTTAGAAGAGAAGATCTGAAGAACGTCTTCACAGATCTGTTCCCCAGTCTGAACAAGTAGGACACACACACACACACACTCACACTCACACTCACACACACACACACTCACACACACTCATCGTTGCTGCCTCAGCGGAGCAATGAATTGAATGTTTATTTAGATTAAAAACATGTTGTGAATAATCTGTTTATTGGAATTGTTTGAATCACACGAGTCCCGAGTGTAATGTAATGTAATAATAATATAATGTAATGTAATGTAATGGAGTGTAATGTAATAATAATATAATGTAATGTAATGTAGTGTGGTGTGATGTAATGTAATAATAATATAATATAATGTAATGTAATGTAATAATAATATAATATAATATAATGTAATGGAGTGTAATGTAATAATAATATAATATAATATCATGTAATGTAATGGAGTGTAATGTAATAATAATATAATATAATATAATGTAATATAATGTAATGTAATAATGATATAATATAATGTAATGGAGTGTAATGTAATAATAATATAATATAATGTAATATAATGTAATGTAATAATAATATAATACAATGTAATATAATATAATGTAATGAGTGTAATGTAATAATAATATAATATAATATAATATAATGTAATGTAATGTAATGTAATGAGTGTAATGTAACAATAATATAATATAATATAATGTAATGTAATGAGTGTAGTGTAGTGTGGTGTGATGTGATATCATCCTGATGTTTATCTGATTCTGTGAACAAACTTTAAACACAAGTCATGAAGAAGTTTAGAATTAAAATGTTTCCTACAGCCCTGATAGTTTCTTCTCTGCTCATGAGATGCAACGATGACATACGAGTCATTATTATTTTATTATTATATGTATTATACATTATATATATTAGATATTATGTATTATTGTATATATTACTATATTATATATAGTATATATCATTATATAAATGAGTGAATACGTGTTCTGCAGGAACATGTTGGAGCGCTTCATCACTGATGAGCTCAGAGCTGCAGACCAGAGCTTCTCCACCAGTAAGAATACACATCCTGTCAATCATATCTGATGTTTACATATCTCACTGTTTCACGTGAGGAATAACAATATAAGATAATGTCCTATAATTACCTGTTTCATGTGCTTTGTTTCTCAGCTGTAGACTTCCAGGTGTTTGTGGGATTCTACAAGCGCCTCTTCTCCCAGTGCAGAGCTGTGGTGAGTTCACAGGCAGTCAGAATTTAAAGAGCTCAAACTGTCCTCAGCAATGAGTTCATGTGACGTCCTTCTTCTTCAGGTGGTTCAGGACTCTGAAGGTGTTCTTCCTGAGGAGAAGATCAGCTCCGTCAGTAAGGTGAGTTTAGTTCACCTGGAGAAGGTCTGAAAGATCTCTGTGCGTCACCAAGGATGAGTAAAACACCCCACCCTCATGTTCCCCCTCAGGCCAACACCGTTAGCATCGTTAGCACCGTTAGCACCGTTAACTATGAGCCGCTGGCTCTCCGTCGCCATGTTGAGAGCTGTTTAGAGACAATCTAAATGCTTCCGTTCTCGGATTAATGCACCGTCCATCTTTTTTTCTTCCACTTTATTGAAAACAGTAGTTCAAAGAAGCATCTATCGAACTTAATATTAGTTAACTAATTACTTAACTATTATTTAGTGCCACACATATTACGGTAATCAGCGTTGCATAACATCACAGGGTTAGTGTCAGTACTTCATTTATAACATCACAGGTTTAATGTCAGTACTTCACTTATAACATCACAGGTTTATGTCAGTACTTCACTTATAACATCACAGGTTTATGTCAGTACTTCACCTATAACATCACAGGTTTATGTCAGTACTTCACTTATAACATCACAGGTTTAATGTCAGTACTTCATTTATAACATCACAGGTTTAATGTCAGTACTTCACTTCTAACATCACAGGTTTATGTCAGTACTTCACCTATAACATCACAGGTTTATGTCAGTACTTCACTTATAACATCACAGGTTTAATGTCAGTACTTCACTTCTAACATCACAGGTTTAATGTCAGTACTTCATTTATAACATCACAGGTTTAGTTTCAGTACTTCACTTCTTACATCACAGGTTTAGTGTCAGTACTTCACTTCTAACATCACAGGTTTAATGTCAGTACTTCATTTATAACATCACAGGTTTATTGTCAGTACTTCACTTCTAACATAAAATGTTTAATGTCACTACTTCATTTATAACATCACAGGTTTAATGTCAGTACTTCATTTATAACATCACATGTTTTATGTCAGTACTTCATTTATAACATCACAGGTTTAATGTCAGTACTTCATTTATAACATCACAGGTTTAATGTCAGTACTTCACTTCTAACCACATGTTTTATGTCAGTACTTCATTTATAACATCACAGGTTTAATGTCAGTACTTCATTTATAACATCACAGGTTTAATGTCAGTACTTCACTTCTAACATCACATGTTTAATGTCAGTCCTTAATTTATAACATCACAGGTTTAGTGTCAGTACTTCACTTCTAACATCACAGGTTTATGTCAGTACTTAATTTATAACATCACAGGTTTAGTGTCAGTACTTCATTTATAACATCACAGTTTTAGTGTCAGTACTTCACTTTATAACATCACAGGTTTATGTCAGTACTTCACTTATAACATCACAGGTTTAATGTCAGTACTTCACTTCTAACATCACAGGTTTAGTGTCAGTACTTAATTTATAACATCACAGGTTTTCATGTCAGTACTTCATTTGTAACATCACAGGTTTAATGTCAGTACTTCATTTATGACTTCACAGGTTTAGTGTCAGTACTTCACTTCTAACATCACATGTTTAATGTCAGTACTTAATTTATAACATCACAGGTTTAATGTCAGTACTTCACTTCTAACATCACATGTTTAATGTCAGTACTTCATTTATAACATCACAGGTTTATGTCAGTACTTAATTTATAACATCACAGGTTTATGTCAGTACTTCACTTCTAACATCACAGGTTTAATGTCAGTACTTCACTTATAACATCACAGGTTTAATGTCAGTACTTCACTTATAACATCACAGGTTTAATGTCAGTACTTCACTTATAACATCACAGGTTTAATGTCAGTACTTCATTCATAACATCACAGGTTTAATGTCAGTACTTCATTTATAACATCACAGGTTTAATGTCAGTACTTCACTTATAACATCACAGGTTTAATGTCAGTACTTCACTTATAACATCACAGGTTTAATGTCAGTACTTCACTTATAACATCACAGGTTTAATGTCAGTACTTCACTTATAACATCACAGGTTTAATGTCAGTACTTCATTTATAACATCACAGGTTTAATGTCAGTACTTCACTTATAACATCACAGGTTTAATGTCAGTACTTCATTTATAACATCACAGGTTTAATGTCAGTACTTCACTTATAACATCACAGGTTTAATGTCAGTACTTCACTTATAACATCACAGGTTTAATGTCAGTACTTCATTTATAACATCACAGGTTTATGTCAGTACTTCACTTCTAACATCACAGGTTTAATGTCAGTACTTCATTTATAACATCACAGGTTTAATGTCAGTACTTCATTTATAACATCACAGGTTTATGTCAGTACTTCATTTATAACATCACAGGTTTATGTCAGTACTTCATTTATAACATCACAGGTTTAATGTCAGTACTTCATTTATAACATCACAGGTTTAATGTCAGTACTTAATTTATAACATCACAGGTTTAATGTCAGTACTTCATTTATAACATCACAGGTTTTCATGTCAGTACTTCATTTGTAACATCACAGGTTTAATGTCAGTACTTCATTTATAACATCACAGGTTTAGTGTCAGTACTTCACTTCTAACATCACATGTTTAATGTCAGTACTTCATTCATAACATCACAGGTTTAATGTCAGTACTTCATTTATAACATCACAGGTTGATGTCAGTACTTCATTCATAACATCACATTGTTAGTGTCAGTACTTAACTGCTAACATCACAGGTTTATGTCTGTACTTCACTTCTAACATCAGTTTCAGTGTCAGTACTTCACTTCTAACATCACAGGTTTAATGTCAGTACTTCATTTATAACATCACAGGTTTAATGTCAGTACTTCATTTATAACATCACAGGTTTCATGTCAGTACTTCATTTATAACATCACAGGTTTATGTCAGTACTTCACTTCTAACATCACAGGTTTAATGTCAGTACTTCATTTATAACATCACAGGTTTAGTGTCAGTACTTCACTTCTTACATCACAGGTTTAGTGTCAGTACTTCACTTCTAACATCACAGGTTTAATGTCAGTACTTCATTTATAACATCACAGGTTTATTGTCAGTACTTCACTTCTAACATCACAGGTTTATGTCAGTACTTCACTTCTAACATCACAGGTTTAGTGTCAGTACTTAACTGCTAACATCACAGGTTTATGTCTGTACTTCACTTCTAACATCGGTTTTAGTGTCAGTACTTCACTTCTAACATCACAGGTTTAATGTCAGTACTTCATTTATAACATCACAGGTTTATGTCAGTACTACATTTATAACATCACAAGTTTAATGTCAGTACTTCATTTATAACATCACAGGTTTAATGTCAGTACTTCATTTATAACATCACAGGTTTATGTCAGTACTTCATTCATAACATCACAGGTTTATGTCAGTACTTCACTTCTAACATCACAGGTTTAATGTCAGTACTTCATTTATAACATCACAGGTTTAATGTCAGTACTTCATTTATAACATCACAGGTTTATGTCAGTACTTCATTTATAACATCACAGGTTTATGTCAGTACTTCATTTATAACATCACAGGTTTAATGTCAGTACTTCATTTATAACATCACAGGTTTAATGTCAGTACTTCATTTATAACATCACAGGTTTAATGTCAGTACTTCATTTATAACATCACAGGTTTATGTCAGTACTTCATTTATAACATCACAGGTTTATGTCAGTACTTCATTTATAACATCACAGGTTTATGTCAGTACTTCATTTATAACATCACAGGTTTAATGTCAGTACTTCATTTATAACATCACAGGTTTAATGTCAGTACTTCATTTATAACATCACAGATTTAATGTCAGTACTTCATTTATAACATCACAGGTTTATGTCAGTACTTCATTTATAACATCACAGGTTTATGTCAGTACTTTATTTATAACATCACAGTTTTAGTGTCAGTACTTCACTTCTAACATCACAGGTTTAATGTCAGTACTTCATTTATAACATCACAGGTTTAATGTCAGTACTTCATTTATAACATCACAGGTTTATGTCAGTACTTTATTTATAACATCACAGGTTTATGTCAGTACTTTATTTATAACATCACAGTTTTAGTGTCAGTACTTCACTTCTAACATCACAGGTTTAATGTCAGTACTTCATTTATAACATCACAGGTTGATGTCAGTACTTCATTTATAACATCACAGTTTTAGTGTCAGTACTTCACTTATAACATCACAGGTTTATGTCTGTACTTCATTTATAACATCACAGTTTTAGTGTCAGTACTTCACTTCTAACATCACAGGTTGATGTCAGTACTTCATTTATAACATCACAGGTTTATGTCTGTACTTCATTTATAACATCACAGTTTTAGTGTCAGTACTTCACTTATAACATCACAGGTTTAATGTCAGTACTTAATTTATAACATCACAGGTTTCATGTCAGTACTTCACTCATAACATCACAGGTTTAATGTCAGTACTTCACTTATAACATCACAGGTTTAATGTCAGTACTTCATTTATAACATCACAGGTTTAATGTCAGTACTTCACTTATAACATCACAGGTTTAATGTCAGTACTTCATTTATAACATCACAGGTTTAATGTCAGTACTTCACTTATAACATCACAGGTTTAATGTCAGTACTTCATTTATAACATCACAGGTTTAATGTCAGTACTTCACTTATAACATCATAGGTTTAATGTCAGTACTTAATTTCTAACATCACAGGTTTAATGTCAGTACTTCACTTATAACATCACAGGTTTAATGTCAGTACTTCACTTATAACATCACAGGTTTAATGTCAGTACTTCACTTATAACATCACAGGTTTAATGTCAGTACTTCATTAATAACATCACAGGTTTAATGTCAGTACTTCATTTCTAACATCACAGGTTTAATGTCAGTACTTCATTTCTAACATCACAGGTTTAATGTCAGTACTTCACTTATAACATCACAGGTTTAATGTCAGTACTTCACTTCTAACATCACAGGTTTAATGTCAGTACTTCACTTCTAACATCACAGGTTTAATGTCAGTACTTCACTTCTAACATCACAGGTTTAATGTCAGTACTTCACTTCTAACATCACAGGTTTATGTCAGTACTTCATTTATAACATCACAGGTTTAATGTCAGTACTTCTGGTCTCTAATTTCTCTGTGTCCTCAGGACCTGGACTCTGTGGTGTCTCTGAGTCAAGGAGAACTCCAGCATTCTGGATCCAGACTCGGTGAGGCGTCCCACAACAGGACCCCCTCGGTGGGCCTTGAGAGGGAGCATCTAGACCTGGACCTGGAGGTGGAGGAGGACCATGAGGACGGGGATTCGTTCTTTGACGACCCGCTGCCCAAACCACAGAAGACCTACGGCTGGTGAGGACATGTTATCTTTGACCTGTCTCACCAGAGGGAACACCAGACCTCATCTCACTGTAGTCAGCTGTGATTGGATGAGTTCAGGTCACATGACGTCTGACCAGACTGTCTCAACATGAACACTAGAAACACTTGAAAGATTGTGAGGAGCTAGTTAGCTTAGCTTAGCGGAAAGACTCTAAAATAAACGTATCTCTGCTACAGCAGATTAAATCCCTGTTTCCTGTCTGTCCTCTGAGCTTGTCTTACCTGTCCCTTTTATTTTACAGTCCTTACACTGTCATGTCTGTCTTTTGATGTCCCTACTTTGTCTTTAATGTCCTTATATTTCTCCTTTACTGCCTCTTCCTGTGTCCTTATGTCCTACCTACCTCACCTGTCCTCCCTACCTGTCCTCCTTACCTGTCCCTCTAACCTCACTTGACCTCCCTACCTGTCCTTCTGTCTTTACCTGTCCTCTCTACCTGTCCTCCTTACCTTCCCTTACCTGAGTGTCCCCCCTCCTCACCTTGCAGTGACGTCCC
The DNA here is from genome assembly GCA_024529925.1 of Ophthalmolycus amberensis. Lineage (NCBI taxonomy): Eukaryota > Metazoa > Chordata > Actinopteri > Perciformes > Zoarcidae > Ophthalmolycus > Ophthalmolycus amberensis. The sequence continues at coordinate 220,954 of JAFEUB010001381.1, read as the reverse complement.
CCTGAGGGAGGCGTGTCTCTCTGTCCCGGTTGTGTCCCCCATGAGGAGAGACAGAAGCCTCAGCGAGTGAGTGTTTACGTCCACATGACCTTTGGACAGACGTAGTCTGAACACTTAACGTCTTCAGTACTCATCAGACAGGTTTAAATACTTCTACCTCTGTTTGGTAGTACTTAGATCTATACTGAAGTAAGCGTAGCAATACTACAACATGAAATACTCTGTTTCAAAATATTTATCAGCAACATGTACTTCAAGTGTCACAAGTAGAAGTATTCATTATGCAGAATACCCCTTTTATTACCAGTATTATTATTATTATAATAAACTGTGATGTCATCAGCTAACGTGTGATGTCATCGGGAGGCTGAACCCAAAGCTGCTCAGCTGACCGTGTGATGTAAACCGTGTTTGACTTTGTGGGAGATCAGTGAGACGTCTCAGAGGACAAGTGCAACCGAGTCAGACCTCATCAAAGATTCATGATCTCTGAGGACGAAGTGGGTCAAACAGTCAGCGGCTCCACTCAACTGTCCCCGAGAGACGTTTGAACCGGACGCGTTCTGCATGAGTGGACACGGTCCTGGTCCTCTGTCTCTGAGAGGACACGGTCCTGGTCCTCTGTCTCTGAGAGGACACGGTCCTGGTCCTCTGTCTCTGAGAGGACACGGTCCTTGTCCTCTGTCTCTGAGAGGACACGGTCCTGGTCCTCTGTCTCTGAGAGGACACGGTCATCTGTCTCTGAGAGGACACGGTCCTTGTCCTCTGTCTCTGAGAGGACACGGTCCTGGTCCTCTGTCTCTGAGAGGACACGGTCCTCTGTCTCTGAGAGGACAAGGTCCTGGTCCTCTGCGAGGACACGGTCCTGGTCCTGTGAGGACGTTTCATAGAGAATGTGAGGAACATATTTGGAACATAAGGACGTTCATTAGAAGTGGACTTTTTCTACAGAAACCATGTTTGTGGAAAGCGAGGACGAGACTTTCATCATCATTGTCCCTTATTGTCTTTGTCCTATCTGTCTCTGTCTCTCTGGTCTCAGTCTGTCTGTCCTACCTGCTGAGGATCGTCTCTCTGAGCTCAGGTGAGCTTCAGGCATCAAACACACATCCATAAAGGACAAAGACAGTTTTCACTGTGACTGCATAGAAACAAGCAAAGCATCATGGGAACTGTAGTTCTAAAAGTCAGAGCCTGATAAGACTAAACATTGATATTGAATTTCCCATGTTGCACTATCAATACATTTTATTATTTATTACTAGGTAACAATAAATGAAGAGTTAAATGACCTCATGCAAGTGTTGATCAGTATTTATTGGAATACTCTGTGTCCACGTGTCTTTATTCAAGTAGAAGTCCTTCCATGGGGACTCAGATCCATTCGTCTGTTTGTCGTGTCCCTCTTGACCTCAGTCTTCATCCTGTATCCCAGGAAGGTGGAGTCCTCCGGGACCAGAGGGAGTCCAGCAGGGTCCCTGTCAGAGGCCCCGAGACCAGGACCAGGACCAGGAGGAGGAAGCAGCACCTCAGAGCAGAGCCACAGCAGGAACGGTCAGTTCAACTCTTCAACAGTAACGTTAATGTTAAACTGTATTTCAGTCAGCAACACGACCACGAAGCTTCATGCAAACGATGCACGATGATGTCGTCAACATGCAAATGAGCATAGAAGCGGCTGTTGGAGCTAACGTTAGCTTAAACGGTGATTCACTACAGCCACAGTCTGAGGAGGAGGGCAACTAAATGTTTGTCCTGAGGGTAAACTACAATGTGAAGGGTTTCTCCTCTGGAGAGCAGGAGTATACTGTGTATAAAACATCAGTGGAGCAGGATGAACCTCTGGTTGCTGTGTTTGGTCCTGCAGGAGCCTCCAGAGGGTTCAGAGACTCAAAGGCCCCCAACGATAAAACCGGATCTCTGCATTTAGGTATGATTCAAACCACCACAGCTAAGTTTGTTTACGCCATAAAACAAGTAGAAGAAACCAGCAAGTAAACATCGGCAACCATCGCCTTTTAAATGCTTCTCTGTATTTTTACGTTTTCCAGCTTTTATTGTGAAAGGTAAGCAGGAAGCAGTGGATCTGATCTGAGCTGCAAAAGCTCCGAAAAATCGACCTCGATCAGAAATAAATATTAGGCCGCTTCATCGCGACCGAATATTTGAGTTCTGTGTGAAAGTATTTATGACAAAAACAACAGCTGGAAAATCACATAAATATAATAACTTAAACTATAAATAGAGTTTGAATTACATCTGGAGCCACTTTGAATATAACCACGACTTGTTTCTGTTAGTAAGAGAAGAGTGTCGTCTGCAAAGAGTTGCATCGTTTGATCTTTTCTGGGGATTCACAATGTTTCTTTTTTCAAACGTTTCACAGACGACGACGTCGAATACGACGACGACTTCAACAGGTGAGACCGACTGTGTTTAACTCTTCTTCTGTGGTTTCTGTGGTTTGTGTTCATGTGCTGTAAAATATACTGTGACGCATAATTAACTCTGCAGGTTTATTTAGCAGAACAGATTGATGTTGATGTGTTTGTTGCAGCCATCGGTCGGACTTCTCGAAGAGCGAGCTCAGTATCGGGGAGGAGATCGAGGAAGTCTCCATCGAGGGGCCCGACGTCAGCGACAAGGTGAGCCCGCTTCCTCCCGCTTCCTCCTGCTTCCTCCCGCTCTCTCCGACCTCCTCCCTGCTCTCTCTCGCTTCCTCCCGCTTCCTCCCACTTCCTCCCTGCTCTCTCCCGCTTCCTCCCTGCTCCCTCCCGCTCTCTCCGGCTTCCTCCCTGCTCTCTCCCGCTTCCTCCCTGCTCTCTCCCGCTTCCTCCCGCTCTCTTCGGCTTCCTCCCTGCTCTCTCCCGCTTCCTCCCGCTCTCTCCGGCTTCCTCCCTGCTCTCTCCCGCTTCCTCCCGCTCTCTCCCGCTTCCTCCCGCTCTCTCCGGCTTCCTCCCTGCTCTCTCCCGCTTCCTCCCTGCTCTCTCCCGCTTCCTCCCGCTCTCTCCGGCTTCCTCCCTGCTCTCTCTCGCTTCCTCCCACTTCCTCCCTGCTCTCTCCCGCTCTCTCCCGCTTCCTCCCTGCTCCCTCCCGCTCCCTCCCGCTCTCTCCGGCTTCCTCCCTGCTCTCTCCCGCTCCCTCCCGCTCTCTCCGGCTTCCTCCCTGCTCTCTCCCGCTTCCTCCCTGCTCTCTCTCGCTTCCTCCCGCTTCCTCCCACTTCCTCCCTGCTCTCTCCCGCTTCCTCCCTGCTCTCTCCCGCTTCCTCCCGCTCTCTCCGGCTTCCTCCCTGCTCTCTCTCGCTTCCTCCCACTTCCTCCCTGCTCTCTCCCGCTTCCTCCCTGCTCCCTCCCGCTCCCTCCCGCTCTCTCCGGCTTCCTCCCTGCTCTCTCCCGCTCCCTGCCGCTCTCTCCCGCTTCCTCCCTGCTCTCTCCCGCTTCCTCCCTGCTCTCTCCCGCTCCCTCCCGCTCTCTCCGGCTTCCTCCCTGCTCTCTCCCGCTCCCTCCAGCTCTCTCCGGCTTCCTCCCTGCTCTCTCCCGCTCCCTCCAGCTCTCTCCGGCTTCCTCCCTGCTCTCTCCCGCTTCCTCCCTGCTCTCTCTTGCTCTCTCCCACTTCCTCCCGCTCTCTCCCGCTTCCTCCCGCTCTCTCCCGCTTCCTCCCTGCTCTCTCCCGCTTCCTCCCTGATCTCTCCCACTTCCTCCCTGCTCTCTCCCACTTCCTCCCTGCTCTCTCCCTCTTCCTCCCTGCTCTCTCCCACTTCCTCCCTGCTCTCTCCCACTTCCTCCCTGCTCTCTCCCACTTCCTTCCTGCTCTCTCCCGCTTCCTCCCTGCTCTCTCCCGCTTCCTCCCTGCTCTCTCCCACTTCCTTCCTGCTCTCTCCCACTTCCTCCCGCTCTCTCCCGCTTCCTCCCTGCTCTCTCCCACTTCCTCCCGCTCTCTCCCACTTCCTCCCGCTCTCTCCCGCTTCCTCCGTGCTCTCTCCCACTTCCTCCCGCTCTCTCCCGCTTCCTCCCTGCTCTCTCCCACTTCCTCCCGCTCTCTCCCGCTTCCTCCCTGCTCTCTCCCACTTCCTCCCGCTCTCTCCCGCTTCCTCCCTGCTCTCTCCCACTTCCTCCTGCTCTCTCCCGCTTCCTCCCTGCTCTCTCCCGCTTCCTGTTGCTCTCTCCCACTTCCTCCCTGCTCTCTCCGACTTCCTCCCTGCTCTCTTCCACTTCCTCCCTGCTCTCTCCGACTTCCTCCCTGCTCTCTCCGACTTCCTCCCTGCTCTCTCCCACTTCCTCCCTGCTCTCTCCGACTTCCTCCCTGCTCTCTCCCACTTCCTCCCTGCTCTCTCCCACTTCCTCCCTGCTCTCTCCCACTTCCTCCCTGCTCTCTCCCACTTCCTCCCTGCTCTCTCCCACTTCCTCCCTGCTCTCTCCCGCTTCCTGCCGCTCTCTCCCACTTCCTCCCTGGTCTCTCCCACTTCCTCCCTGCTCTCTCCCGCTTCCTCCCTGCTCTCTCCCGCTTCCTCCCGCTCTCTTCGGCTTCCTCCCTGCTCTCTCCCGCTTCCTCCCGCTCTCTCCGGCTTCCTCCCTGCTCTCTCCCGCTTCCTCCCGCTCTCTCCCGCTTCCTCCCGCTCTCTCCGGCTTCCTCCCTGCTCTCTCCCGCTTCCTCCCTGCTCTCTCCCGCTTCCTCCCGCTCTCTCCGGCTTCCTCCCTGCTCTCTCTCGCTTCCTCCCACTTCCTCCCTGCTCTCTCCCGCTCTCTCCCGCTTCCTCCCTGCTCCCTCCCGCTCCCTCCCGCTCTCTCCGGCTTCCTCCCTGCTCTCTCCCGCTCCCTCCCGCTCTCTCCGGCTTCCTCCCTGCTCTCTCCCGCTTCCTCCCTGCTCTCTCTCGCTTCCTCCCGCTTCCTCCCACTTCCTCCCTGCTCTCTCCCGCTTCCTCCCTGCTCTCTCCCGCTTCCTCCCGCTCTCTCCGGCTTCCTCCCTGCTCTCTCTCGCTTCCTCCCACTTCCTCCCTGCTCTCTCCCGCTTCCTCCCTGCTCCCTCCCGCTCCCTCCCGCTCTCTCCGGCTTCCTCCCTGCTCTCTCCCGCTCCCTGCCGCTCTCTCCCGCTTCCTCCCTGCTCTCTCCCGCTTCCTCCCTGCTCTCTCCCGCTCCCTCCCGCTCTCTCCGGCTTCCTCCCTGCTCTCTCCCGCTCCCTCCAGCTCTCTCCGGCTTCCTCCCTGCTCTCTCCCGCTCCCTCCAGCTCTCTCCGGCTTCCTCCCTGCTCTCTCCCGCTTCCTCCCTGCTCTCTCTTGCTCTCTCCCACTTCCTCCCGCTCTCTCCCGCTTCCTCCCGCTCTCTCCCGCTTCCTCCCTGCTCTCTCCCGCTTCCTCCCTGATCTCTCCCACTTCCTCCCTGCTCTCTCCCACTTCCTCCCTGCTCTCTCCCTCTTCCTCCCTGCTCTCTCCCACTTCCTCCCTGCTCTCTCCCACTTCCTCCCTGCTCTCTCCCACTTCCTTCCTGCTCTCTCCCGCTTCCTCCCTGCTCTCTCCCGCTTCCTCCCTGCTCTCTCCCACTTCCTTCCTGCTCTCTCCCACTTCCTCCCGCTCTCTCCCGCTTCCTCCCTGCTCTCTCCCACTTCCTCCCGCTCTCTCCCACTTCCTCCCGCTCTCTCCCGCTTCCTCCGTGCTCTCTCCCACTTCCTCCCGCTCTCTCCCGCTTCCTCCCTGCTCTCTCCCACTTCCTCCCGCTCTCTCCCGCTTCCTCCCTGCTCTCTCCCACTTCCTCCCGCTCTCTCCCGCTTCCTCCCTGCTCTCTCCCACTTCCTCCTGCTCTCTCCCGCTTCCTCCCTGCTCTCTCCCGCTTCCTGTTGCTCTCTCCCAGCTTCCTCCCTGCTCTCTCCGACTTCCTCCCTGCTCTCTCCGACTTCCTCCCTGCTCTCTCCCACTTCCTCCCTGCTCTCTCCCACTTCCTCCCTGCTCTCTCCCACTTCCTCCCTGCTCTCTCCCACTTCCTCCCTGCTCTCTCCCACTTCCTCCCTGCTCTCTCCCACTTCCTCCCTGCTCTCTCCCGCTTCCTGCCGCTCTCTCCCACTTCCTCCCTGGTCTCTCCCGCTTCCTGCCGCTCTCTCCCACTTCCTCCCTGGTCTCTCCCGCTTCCTCCCTGATCTCTCCCGCTTCCTGCCGCTCTCTCCCGCTTCCTCCCTGCTCTCTCCCGCTTCCTGCCGCTCTCTCCCGCTTCCTCCCTGCTCTCTCCCGCTTCCTCCCTGCTGTCTCCCGCTTCCTCCCTGCTCTCTCCCGCTTCCTCCCTGCTCTCTCCCGCTTCCTCCCTGCTGTCTCCCGCTTCCTCCCTGCTGTCTCCCGCTTCCTCCCTGCTGTCTCCCGCTTCCTCCCTGCTCTCTCCCGCTTCCTCCCTGCTCTCTCCCGCTTCCTCCCTGCTCTCTCCCGCTTCCTCCCGCTCTCTTCGGCTTCCTCCCTGCTCTCTCCCGCTTCCTCCCGCTCTCTCCGGCTTCCTCCCTGCTCTCTCCCGCTTCCTCCCGCTCTCTCCCGCTTCCTCCCGCTCTCTCCCGCTTCCTCCCGCTCTCTCCCGCTTCCTCCCGCTCTCTCCGGCTTCCTCCCTGCTCTCTCCCGCTTCCTCCCTGCTCTCTCCCGCTTCCTCCCGCTCTCTCCGGCTTCCTCCCTGCTCTCTCTCGCTTCCTCCCACTTCCTCCCTGCTCTCTCCCGCTCTCTCCCGCTTCCTCCCTGCTCCCTCCCGCTCCCTCCCGCTCTCTCCGGCTTCCTCCCTGCTCTCTCCCGCTCCCTCCCGCTCTCTCCGGCTTCCTCCCTGCTCTCTCCCGCTTCCTCCCTGCTCTCTCTCGCTTCCTCCCGCTTCCTCCCACTTCCTCCCTGCTCTCTCCCGCTTCCTCCCTGCTCTCTCCCGCTTCCTCCCTGCTCCCTCCCGCTCCCTCCCGCTCTCTCCGGCTTCCTCCCTGCTCTCTCCCGCTCCCTGCCGCTCTCTCCCGCTTCCTCCCTGCTCTCTCCCGCTTCCTCCCTGCTCTCTCCCGCTCCCTCCCGCTCTCTCCGGCTTCCTCCCTGCTCTCTCCCGCTCCCTCCAGCTCTCTCCGGCTTCCTCCCTGCTCTCTCCCGCTCCCTCCAGCTCTCTCCGGCTTCCTCCCTGCTCTCTCCCGCTCCCTCCAGCTCTCTCCGGCTTCCTCCCTGCTCTCTCCCGCTTCCTCCCTGCTCTCTCTTGCTCTCTCCCACTTCCTCCCGCTCTCTCCCGCTTCCTCCCGCTCTCTCCCGCTTCCTCCCTGCTCTCTCCCGCTTCCTCCCTGATCTCTCCCACTTCCTCCCTGCTCTCTCCCACTTCCTCCCTGCTCTCTCCCTCTTCCTCCCTGCTCTCTCCCACTTCCTCCCTGCTCTCTCCCACTTCCTCCCTGCTCTCTCCCACTTCCTTCCTGCTCTCTCCCGCTTCCTCCCTGCTCTCTCCCGCTTCCTCCCTGCTCTCTCCCACTTCCTTCCTGCTCTCTCCCACTTCCTCCCGCTCTCTCCCGCTTCCTCCCTGCTCTCTCCCACTTCCTCCCGCTCTCTCCCACTTCCTCCCGCTCTCTCCCGCTTCCTCCGTGCTCTCTCCCACTTCCTCCCGCTCTCTCCCACTTCCTCCCGCTCTCTCCCGCTTCCTCCCTGCTCTCTCCCACTTCCTCCCGCTCTCTCCCGCTTCCTCCCTGCTCTCTCCCACTTCCTCCTGCTCTCTCCCGCTTCCTCCCTGCTCTCTCCCGCTTCCTGTTGCTCTCTCCCACTTCCTCCCTGCTCTCTCCGACTTCCTCCCTGCTCTCTCCGACTTCCTCCCTGCTCTCTCCCACTTCCTCCCTGCTCTCTCCCACTTCCTCCCTGCTCTCTCCCACTTCCTCCCTGCTCTCTCCCACTTCCTCCCTGCTCTCTCCCACTTCCTCCCTGCTCTCTCCCACTTCCTCCCTGCTCTCTCCCGCTTCCTGCCGCTCTCTCCCACTTCCTCCCTGGTCTCTCCCGCTTCCTGCCGCTCTCTCCCACTTCCTCCCTGGTCTCTCCCGCTTCCTCCCTGATCTCTCCCGCTTCCTGCCGCTCTCTCCCGCTTCCTCCCTGCTCTCTCCCGCTTCCTGCCGCTCTCTCCCGCTTCCTCCCTGCTCTCTCCCGCTTCCTCCCTGCTGTCTCCCGCTTCCTCCCTGCTGTCTCCCGCTTCCTCCCTGCTCTCTCCCGCTTCCTCCCTGCTGTCTCCCGCTCTCTCCCGCTTCCTCCCTGCTGTCTCCCGCTTCCTCCCTGCTGTCTCCCGCTTCCTCCCTGCTCTCTCCCGCTTCCTCCCTGCTCTCTCCCGCTTCCTCCCTGCTGTCTCCCGCTTCCTCCCTGCTGTCTCCCGCTTCCTCCCTGCTGTCTCCCGCTTCCTCCCTGCTCTCTCCCGCTTCCTCCCTGCTCTCTCCCGCTTCCTCCCGCTTCCTCCCGCTCCCTCTCTCCAGCGTGTACTGTCTCTTTAAAGCTGCATCCTGGCCTCATTTTGCTGTTTCTTCTACAGTTTGATGAAAGCACTCAGGACCTGAGCGTCTCTCAGCGCAGTCAGAGTCACGGAGCCGACTACATGGAGGAGGTGGCCTGAGCCTCCCATCATGCACCTCTCCCTTCTCCTCCGTATTGAAGTGTGTAGGCCTTCTAATAATAAATGGATTTGTATTTCACGTGTTGTGTCTCTGTGAGATTGTTGAAGGGTGAACGTAGGTTTGATGTGACGTTTCTAATCTTAGATAATAGAAAGAAGTCTGGAGGACTTTATGAAAACATGAACTGAATTCAACAGCAGCGTTATCATTTTCCACTCATCAGTTTAAATTTAAATGCAAAAATCTGTTTTGTAATATCTTTCACCAGAAGTGTGATGTGATGAAACTTGTCGAATTATATTTGCATAAGTTTCAGACGCGTTTCATTCTCTTTGATCTCAGGCGCCTCAAAATGTTTCCTCAATCTAAAACAACTCATTTTTATTCATTTTTCATTTTTAGTTGATGTAAGAGCCAGAAGCTTATATATTAGTTCATTGGAATTTCCGCAATATTAACCATTTAATTTCTGAATTATGCTCATTGTGCAGGAACTAAAGATATGTAAAACATATTGAAAAGCATTCATGTTAATGATTGACACTCCCCTTTCTCCTGATTTAATGTCGTCGTGACAGCAGCCGGTGCAAAACCCGAAGAGCTGCATTAGACACGGGAGCACGTAGTTTCTCTACCGTGTGACAGTATTTTATGTGTGTGTTTAGTTAACGCTTCATCGCGTCAAATAAAGACAGAGTCAACCGACCTCCTGTCATGAATATGAAATGTTATATTTCATATTCATTCGTAACCTTTAACACGGACTCTCAGCGTTCATCACTTCCTATTTGTCACACTTCAAACCACAAACTTTACATCAGGTCTTTGTCTTTATTCATGCTCCGATTATACCAGCGACACCTGAACGCACCATCTCCAGATAACCCAGTGTGTGTCTGTGTGTGACTGTGTGTGTCTGTTTGTGTGAGTGTGTCTGTGACTGTGTGTGTGTGTGACTGTGTGTGTGTGTGACTGTGTGTGTGTGTGTGTCTGTGTGTGTCTGTGTGTGTGTCTGTTTGTGTGAGTGTGTCTGTGACTGTGTGTGTGTGTGACTGTGTGTGTGTGTGACTGTGTGTGTGTGTGTGACTGTGTGTGTGTGTGTGACTGTGTGTGTGTGTGACTGTGTGTGTGTGTGTGACTGTGTGTGTGTGTCTGTGTGTGTGTGTGACTGTGTGTGTGTGACTGTGTGTGTGTGTGTGTGTGACTGTGTGTGTGTGTGTGACTGTGTGTGTGTGTGACTGTGTGTGTGTGTGTGACTGTGTGTGTGTGTGTCTGTGTGTGTGTGTGACTGTGTGTGTGTGACTGTGTGTGTGTGTGTGTGTGACTGTGTGTGTGTGTGTCTGTGTGTGTCTGTGTGTGTGTGTGACTGTGTGTGTGTGTGTCTGTGTGTGTGTGTGTGACTGTGTGTGACTGTGTGTGTGTGTGACTGTGTGTGTGTGTGTGTGACTGTGTGTGTGTGTGTGTGTGTGTGAGAGAGAAAGAGGAAGACTTGAATGAGATGTTTCAGAAACACATTTCCCTTTAGTCAGCAGTGTTTCAGTGCTCGATGTCCTGCAGCCGCCTCATCACCTTCATCATCTGCACGGACGTCGAGGGAAACTTCATCGCTGTGAGTTCTGCTTTTTATTTCTACTTTTCTGTTTCTTTCTCTCTTTCACTGTGTGTTTATTTGATCTCTAATCGTGAAGTAATATATACACATGTGTATATATATATATACATATACACATGTATATATATATATACACATGTGTATATATATATATACATATACACATGTATATATATATATATACACACGTGTATATGTATATATATATATACATATACACATGTGTATATATATATACATATACACGTGTATATATATATATACATATACACATGTGTGTATATATATATATATACATATACACGTGTGCATATATATATATATACATATACATATGTGTGTATATATATATATATACATATACACGTGTGTATATATATATATACATATACACGTGTGTATATATATATATACATATACACATGTGTGTATATATATATATACATATACACGTGTGTATATATATATATATACATATACACGTGTGTATATATATATATACATATACACGTGTGTATATATATATATATACATATACACGTGTGTATATATATATACATATACACGTGTATATATATATATATATGTGTATATATATAAACACATATATATATATATATATATGTGTTTATATATATGTGTATATATATGTGTATTTATGTATGTGTATATATATATATGTATTATGTATGTGTATATATATATGTATATATATATATATATATATATATATATATATATATATATATATATGTATATATATATATATATATATACATATATATATATATATATATATATATATACATATATATATATATATATATATATGTGTATACTAGGGGTGTCACGGATCACAAACCTCACGGTTCGGATCAACAAAGAAAAGGGGAGGAGACAAATATAACTTTGCTTTCCATTTATTAATTAAAGAACCTCAAGAACACTTAAAGCAAAGAACTTTGGGCTATGGTCTTACATGAAAACAAAAATATTGAAGATGTCCAATTTGAAACAAAATGAAATAAATAAATAAAAATAATACATTCAAGAATTATGTTAAGTTTAAGTGCAACATGAGGTATGTTGATATCCTCGTCCTTTCATCAATACTGAAAGAAAGAAACAGCCAGTGAGCTAGCTTCCACTGTTTACACTGAACTGAACTGCTCAGCAACAACTTGGGTCTATGTTTACTTCCTGTCAGGTTATGCCATTCAAATACACAATAATGTTACATTACTGTGACATTATTTTCAAAAAGATGAGAATATCTCCATTGTCTGGGAGAGGGTCGACCTTTCTGTGGTGACTGGAATATTACTGGGCCTGTCTAGCTTCACTCTGATACTTCTGTCAGCACCTGAACCAGGTGTGTGTCTGTGTGACTCTCACAGAGGGGGCGTGTCTACAGCACCTGCCCCAGGTGTGTGTGTGTGTGACTCTCACAGAGGGGGCGTGTCGACAGCACCTGCCCCAGGTGTGTGTGTGAGACTCTCACAGAGGGGGCGTGTCTACAGCACCGGACTAAGAATCACTCCGCCGTGGTGAAAGCGGTCTCTACAGTCTTCCTGCTTCTAAGCTGCTCCGTTCACGTGAACACACTACTGCTTTATATCTGTTCACTGACACTCTGCATTGATATTCGGGGACTTGTTACTTGAAAAGGAACAGCAGCAATAGAACTTAATGACACACTATGATGATTACACTGTAAAAAAAAAAAATACTCGATTGATCCGCGGTTCACGAGTGATCCGAACCGTGAGGGGTGATCCGAACGGATCGATCCGTGATCCGAACGGATCACGGATCGATCCGTGATCCGTGACACCACTAGTGTGTATATATATATATATGTGTATATATATGTATATTTACATTACAGTCATTTTGATCCAAAGCGACTTACAGTTCACGTTCTATGTTCACACCGTGGGCTCGGCTACGGGAGACGTTCTGGGGTTCAGTGTGTTGCTCGAGGGCACATCGACATGAGACTCGTGGAGCCGGGGATCGAACCACCGACCCTCTGATCGAAGGACGGCCCTGCTCTCCACTGAGCCACGGCCACCCAACATATGGATACATACATATACATGTACATGTATGTATGTGAGTAGGATTCTGAATGCAGTGTACTCCCACATGTGTACTGATACTGAATACTTCTGTATACATGAAGTACAAAGCTCAGGTGTTTAAGGAAGTACTGTGATTTACAGGAAGTCCTTAAACACACGTCATGTCCCTGAACAGGAGACTCGGCAGGTTAAAGAAGAAGACTGTTGTTGTTGTTGACATTTGAAATACAGGAAGTCAGAGGACGAGAAGAAGTGGAGAGCAGAACAACGAGGCGTTAGAGGAACACGCCTGACAATAGAAAAGCTTTCTGCTCAATAAAGCTCCTTTAAATCCGCTGTTTGTGAGAACATTTAACTTCTCTTCACGTTCAGCTTCTATCTACAGATCTGTCTCTTTAAGAAACCAGGTTTCACTTCACATAAAGATATGATATAACATATAAAACATCATAAGATAGTATAGTATATAAATATATTATATATATTATATATAATATACTATATTCTAAATATTATTAGTCAGTCGATCTGATCAACACGAGTCAGTGTTTGAGAAACAAAGATTTAAAAACTAAACTAAAGTGATTAATCCATCAGAGTCACAGAGACTCTGATGGATATACCAAATATATATATATATATATATATATTTATATATATATTAGTACTGGGCAACGATTAAAATATTTAATCGCGATTAATCGCATTGTTATGGCAAAGTTCAATAATGAATTATAAAGTAGTGTATTGTGCACTTTTATTTTAAAGTACTGCTATATGAACAAAAGGGCAATAACATTTGGTTCACGAGATGCAGGCAGCATGTTTCATACTTAATGTGAATATAATTCATACTTTGTTGGCATCTTATTCTGAAAACCGGATGTTCGTCTGAAGAAACCGGATGTTGTCTCACGTTAATGTTTCCGCGAACTTTCAAAGTCCTTCTCTCCTCCCGATCTGTGCGTTTGAATGTGTTTACGGTGAATGTCAGCATATCGGTGCACTAACATGTGAGAGTCTGCTGACTTTACCAGCGATGTCCAGTCGTCTCCAGGCAGAGCAGCGGAAGTCGCCTTTTCTCTACGGCAGCGGTTCCCAAAACTTTTTAGGCCACGCACCCCCTTCTACATCCCGACCGGGTTCACGCACCCCCAATCCCCCCCCCCCCCCACACACACACACCTTAAAAAAAAAAAAGCAACAGAGCCTATTTATAGCCGCATAAAAATCGGACCAATGAGAGAACAGTTTGCTCGCGCGTGGCGTTTGTTTCCAAGACAAAAAAGACAAAAACTCTTCCTGCATATCCTGCATATAACTCTTCCTGCCTTCTGAAAGGTAACGGACGTTCACCAGAAGATTGGCCAGATTAACCACATCTGCAGACTCGTCTACTTGCAGAGAGTGAAACTCACTCTTCTTCACGCGACCGACTAATGCAGCCAGGATGTCTTCGGACAAAGCATCGATGCGGAGACACTGTTGTTGGACGCGGGATCACGTCCAACTTGTTTGCTTCTCTCTCTCCATCATACATTCCACCATCTCTTTAACATTGTGTTCCCTCTCCACCACCGCCTCTCCTTCTCCCTATTACGCGGTCAGAATACTACCACAACACGCCGCCTGCCTCCGGCAGAAATGCGCTCATCCACGCACGGGAACAACACCGAGTTGTAATATATACCTCCATAACACCCCGCCACTCTCGGCTCATACCTCCCCAGCAACGAGACACATCACCCGGCCACAATACCTCCAGAATGTCACCCGGGTGAAATCCGGGACTTGGTTTTATGGTTCCGAGTGGCGGCGCTCACCCGTTGGTGCCGGGACGCGAGGTCTCCAGCCGCCCCCGCCGCGAGGCACCCGATCGTCGGGTCTTCAGCCCTCGGAACAGGCCGCGGGGCAACAACTCGTGGGTGGCGGGGTAGAGGCGAGGCAGATCACAGAAACATCATAAAGACGAGAGTACAGCAAAGATATGTTGATGAGAAACGTATTTAATACGTCAAACACAAACGTAATCAGGGAGAAAATACGTGAGAATGCATTTTAGTTTTGGGGGAACGTAATGTTTAGGAGACAGGACTGCACCATGAGACCACCATTACATCTTTCCTCTCGCGCACCCCCACACTTTGGGAATCCCTGCTCTACGGCAACCCTGAAGGGACATCATATCTCTAATACAAAACGATAAACATGAGACAGTCTGACTATAGGATGTTTGCTGGCTTTAGCCCACTGTTCTTGTCATCCTCTTGTTATGTATATGTATTGTCTCTAAAAAAAATTAGAAAATGCGTTAACGCGCGATAAAATAATTGTCGAGTTAATTAATGAATGCGTTCACGCGAAATTAACGCGTTAACTTTCCCAGCACTAATATAAATATATATATGTATATGTACATTTGTTTATGTATATTTATTTATATATACATATATATATATATATAAATATATATATATAATATATTTATTTAAATATATTATACATATTGTTCTTTATCGCCTCTTCTTCTTCTCTGGTTCCTCTGGTCCAGCTGTGAGGCTCCACATCTGTAAAGGCGTCTTTATTTCCCTCAGAGTGAGTCTGGTCCTTGTCCTGTGACAGCAGAGACCTCTAACCTCCAGTAGACCCAGAAGGTGTCTCTGATGTGCACCGTGCTCTGATCTGGGTCACTCGTCTCCTCTGACCTGTTTCTCTGCAGACTTCCTGTCACTGTTCAGACACCTGAGAACACACATCGCCTCCTTCTACCACAACTGGAGCACTCGTACCAAACACGCCTCCTGTGCCACTTTCACATCATCTCCATACCTCTGTTTATTTCACGCTTTATTACATCAGACTCCATCAGAGAGAGAACCAGGTCTGAAGGAACCTGAAGGAACCTGAAGAGGCTGAGCAACACGTACTTTAGACTCTGACTCTTTAACAGGTTTTTATAAGAAGCTGCAAGATTCACACTGAGACGAGTCTGAGTAAACAGTCTCAAATGCAGTTTTATTAATATATATAATACATATTATTGATACATATGTAATATATAGAATGCATAAATATAATATATATATATATTTATCATAAGTAAGAATAAGTGCCGTCAGTCTGAGCTGCAGAGCTGGATGTTCAATCAAACACATCTATACACATATAGATGTGTATATATGTGTATATATATATATATATATATATATATGTATATATATATATATTAGGGGTGCAACAGATCACAAACCTCACGGTTCGGTTCGGATCACGGTTCTTGAGTCACGGTTCGGATCATTTTTCGGATCAACAAAGAAAAGGGGAGGAGCCAAATATAACTGCTTGCCATTTATTAATTAAAGAACTTCAAGAACACTTAAAGCAAAGAACTTTGGGCTATAGTCTTACATGAAAACACAAATATTGAAGATGTCCAATTTGAAACAAAATTAAATAAATAAATAAAAATAATACATTCAAGAATTCTGTTAAGTTTAAGTGCAACATGAGGTATGTTGATATCCTCGTCCTTTCATCAATACTGAAAGAAAGAAACAGCCAGTGAGCTAGCTTCCACTGTTTACACTGAACTGAACTGCTCAGCAACAACTTGGGTCTATGTTTACTTCCTGTCAGGTTATGCCATTCAAATACACAATAATGTTACATTACTGTGACATTATTTTCAAAAAGATG